>PVKV010038466.1:0-13892 GCA_004027835.1 Alouatta palliata | reverse complement strand
TTCCTGTCATCTACTTTGCTAATAGCAGAAGTGCAAACATTGATGTGGCTTCTTTTTTGGAAGAGCCAAGATAAAAATCATTATCATAAAAATGCTATTGCCATTGGTATTTTATAGACAAGATTCTGCTACTCAGCATGATTCTTTCTTGAACTCCAAACACTATAATTTTAGACTAGGGAGTAATATTACTGACCACATTGTCTTGATCTTTGTTTTACTGAGGTTGGGGAAAGAGAAGTGATTTATATAGGAGTGGGTAGAGCTAGAATTACTACCAGATCTGAGTATACTACCCCTCAGCTGCCAACACAATGCACCTATTTAATAAAATAAGACACTACCATAGAAACCATCAGTAGTAACTATGTTTGGTAGAATGATTAAACTTTTTATTTAAAACATTACCTGATATGAGAAAATACATACTTTCTAGAAATACTTTAATTCTTCCATGACTGCTGTTTTATAAAGATTTCTTCCTGGATTTTTTTTTTTGCAGTTTTCCAAGGAGTGTCTGCTTCCACAATCCAAAGATCATCTTAGTGCATAATTCTTTTAACATTAGTGAGAGCTGCTTCTCTACAAGCTGTTTTATTTGCAGGAGTTTTCTGTTGACAGTGTTGCTGCTCTCTTCTTTTTCATATTCTTCTTTTCTCTGGCAGTCAATTGTCTTTGATTATTCTATATGAACCTCTTCCCTTCACAAGCAACATTTCCTCTCACATCTTTCTTCTTTGAAATTTAAATAAATTTTTCCCAACTATAAGGAGAAGGATCTTTATTCTCTAATAAAAACCTATTAAATTAAATGGTCCATTCACCCAAATTTTAATAAAAAATAGAAGTTTCTAAACTAAATAAATATTATGATGTATAACTGACATGTCATATGTATCAGAAATATAATTAAATTGCATGTTACTTACTGATTTCATTATCATAGCTGCATAAAGGAAGATTACTCAGTTGCTTTTAGCCACATTTGGTTTATAAATTGCCATGCCAAAAAATTTACTTCTGTGCTTCAATTTCTGTAAAATGATTAAAATCCCAGAGGAAGATGAAGATTATAAAGCATACATATAGGATTACAGCATTATTTGTAGCATGAATCTTGGTTTCTGGTACTTCTGACTTCAAAGCTTTGCATAGATTACATAGAAATACTGCTCTTAATCATTCTGTCTGAGATCCCTAGAGAACGGTTTTCTAGCATAGCATTTGTCCTAATTACTATAAATCTTCTCTTGTAAAAAGTAGAAACAATCATTATTGTAGTTTCTCAGAAATTTTGTAAATATATATAATCAGATGAAAGAGAGAAAAATAGCAGAGTCTTATGGCTATGGCATTACAGAACTGGAAAGTCCCTTGGAGACTATCAGGCTAATGCTATTAGGCCTATTTCCTCTTTTTGTAGATGAGTAAACGTTAAAGCTTCAGACGATGGTGTTTCTTACTGCTGATAATGCTGATTGTCCAAAGACTACCAGAGAGACTTGTAGTCACAAGAATTTGGGTTACTTGATGCAAGAAGGAAGACATCTCATCAGCAAGTGTGGCATGTCTCACTCTATAAGAGTGTGGTAGAAGGACTTGTTATATAATTTGGCTTCATGCTAGATGATTTGCAGGAAGATTTAAGGAGGCAAGTATTTGCCATGAATTGCTTATGGTCAGGAAATGTGAGTAATTCTATGACTGAGGAACAATAATTTTTAGACAGGAGGAAGGTGAGACAAAATTGATGAACACTTTCTTCTTCTAACTATCACAAGTGCCAACAATCGGGCACTTGAGATAGTTGGAAGAAGAAAGTATTCATCAATTCCTATCATTTCTACATGTCCAAACAGTCTCAGAAATAAATTCTTAATATTATTTATATTATTGTTTCTGTCAGAGACGAATTCTATTAACTTCTTGGTGTACTTAGCTTTTTCTCCTATGTACACTGGTTTCACAAATACATTTATTAATGATAAATTATGTACATATTTTTGTGATACATGTAATAATTTAATGCATTCACATAATTTGTAAAGATCAAGTCAGTGTAATTGGGATAGTCACTATCTTAAACACTTGTCTTTATACTAAAAGCATCTGAATAATTCTCTTCTAGCTATTTTGAAATATATAATAGATTATTATTTTTTTTATTGTACTTTAGGTTCTGGGGTACATGTGCAGATCATGCAGGGTTGTTGCCTAGGTGCATACATAACCAGTTGGTTTGCTGCCTCCATTCCCCCTTCATCTATATCCAGCATTTCTCCTCATGTTATCCCTCCCCACCCTCCTCATCCCCCACCGTCCCTCCCTTAGCACCCCCCCACAACTGACCCCAGTGTGTGGTGCTCCTCTCCCTGAGTCCACGTGTTCTCATTGTTCAACACCCGCCTATGAGTAAGAACATGTGGTATTTGGTTTTCTGTTCTTGTGTCAGTTTGCTGAGAATGATGGTTTCCAAATTCATCCAAGTTCCTACAAAGGACATGAACTCATCGTTTTTTATGGCTGTGTAGTATTCCATGGTGTATATGTGCCACATTTTCTTTGTCCAGTCTATCATCAATGGGCATTTGGGTTGGTTCCATGTCTTTGCTATTGTAAACAGTGCTGCAATGAACATATGTGTGCATGTGTCTTTATAATAGAATGGTTTATAATCCTTTGGGTATATACCCAGTAATGGAATTGCTGGGTCAAGTGGAATTTCTATTTCTAGATGCTTGAGGAATCACCATACTGTCTACCACAATGGTTGAACTAATTTACACTCCCACCAACAGGGTAAGAGTGTTCTTATTTCTCCACATCCTCTCCAGCATGAGTTATCTCCAGATTTTTTAATAATCATCATTCTAACTGGTGTGAGATGATACCTCAATGTGGTTTTGATTTGCATTTCTCTAATGACCAGTGATGATGAGCATGTTTTCATATGTTTGTTGGCCTCATATATGTCTTCTTTTGAAAAGTGCCTGTTCAAATCCTTTGCCCACTTTTGAATGGGTTTGTTTGTTTTTTTCTTCAGTATCTGTTTTAGTTGTTTGGAGATTCTGGATATTAGCTCTTTGTCAGATGGGTAAATTGCAAAAATCTTTTCCCGTTCTGTTAGTGGGAAATCTTTTCCCATTCTGTTGGTTGCCGGTTTGCTTTAATGATTGTTTCTTTTGCTGTACAGAAGCTCTGACATTTAGTTAGATCCCCATTTGTCTATTATGGATTTTGTTGCCATTGCTTTTAGTGTTTTAGTCGTGAAGTTCTTGCTTATGCCTATGTCCTGGATGGTTGTGCCTAGGTTTTCTTCTGGGGTTTTTATGGTGTTACATATTATGTTTAAATCTTTAATCCATCTGGAGTTAATTTTAGTGTAAGGTAACAGGAAAGGGTCCAGTTTCGGCTTTCTGCACAATTGCTAGCCAGTTTTCCCAACACCATTTATTAAACAGGGGTCTTTTTCCCATTTTTTTTTTTTTTGGTCAGGTTTGTCAAAGATCAGATGGTTGTAGATGTGTGGTGTTGCTTCCGAGGCCTCTGTGCTGTTCCATTGGTCTATATATCTGTTTTGGTACCAGTACCATGCTGTTTTGGTTTCTGTAGCCTTGCAGCACAGTTTGAAGTCAGACAGCGTGATGCTTCCGGCTTTGTTCTTTTTGCTTAGTATTGTCTTGGCTGTGCGGGCTCTCTTTTGGTTCCATATGAAGTTTAAAGTGTTTTTTTCCAGTTCTGTGAAGAAGGTCATTGGTAGCTTGATGGGGATAGCATTACATCTGTAAATTACTTTGGGCAGTATGGCCATTTTCACAATATTGATTTTTCCCAACCATGAGCATGGAATATTTTTCCATCTGTTTGTGTCCTCTCTTGTTTTGTTGAGCAGTGGTTTGTAGTTTTCCTTGAGGAGGTCGTTTATATCCTTTGTTAGTGGTATTCCTAGGCATTTTATTCTCTTTGTAGCAATTGTGAAATGGGAGTTCATTCTTGATTTGGCTCTCTGTTTATCTGTTATTGAGGAGCTGCTTCCATTCCTTCTGAAACTATTCCAAACAATACAAAAAGAGGGAATCCTCCCTAACTCATTTTATGAGACCAACATCATCCTGATACCAAAACCTGGCAGAGACTCAATTAAAAAAGAAAACTTCAGGCCAATATCTATGGTGAACATCGACACAAAAGTCTTCAATAAAATACTGACAAACCACTGCAACAGCACATCAAAAAGCTTACTCATCATGATCAAGTAGGCTTCATCCCTGGCATGCAAGGCTGGTTCAACATATGCAAGTCCATAAACATAATCCATCACATAAACAGAACCAAAGACAAAAACCACATAATTATCTGAAAAGATATAGAGAAGGTCTTCGACAAAATTCAACAGCCCTTCTTGCTAAAAACTCTCAATAAACTAGGAATCGACGGAACATATCACAAAAATAATAAAAGCTACTTATGACAAACCCACAGGCAATATCATACTGAATGGGCAAAAGCTGGAAGTATTCTCTTTGAAATCTGGCACTAGACAAGGATGCCCTCTCTCACCACTCCTATTCAATGTAGTATTGGAAGTTCTAGCTAGAGCAATCATGCAAGAAAAATAAATAAAGTGTATTCAGTTAGGAAAGGAGGAAGTCAAATTGTCTCCATTTGCAGACGACATGATTGTATATTTAGAAGACCCCATCATCTCAGCCCCAAACCTCCTTAAACTGATAAGCAACTTCAACAAAGTCTCAGGATACAAAATCAATGGGCAGAAATCACAAGCATTCCTATATAATAGATTATTTTATACTATAGTCACTTCACTGATCTATCAAATATAGGTCTTATTTTTTCTATCAAACTTCATATTTGCACCATTAATCACATTCTTTTCATCCCCTACCTCACCCCCATTCCCAGCCTCTGTAACCATGAATGTACTCTTTAACTTCATGAGTTCCCCTTTATTATCATGAGCAGGGAAAGTAGGAGTGAAAATGTGGGTGCCAAGGCAGAGGTGCCTCCCGTTGTAGGGTTTTAGGGGTAAGGCCAGTGATGGGTTGAAAATCACAGTGGGGATTTGGGAGCCTTGAGAAATTAGGGTAGAACAAAAGCAGGGGAAAATGAAGGAGCAGACAGAGACAAGATCTACCTTCATCAATAATCTTAATGGGACCTTCTGGATAACTTGCTGCAGCTTCAATATCATCACTTGCTGCTTCACCTTGCATCTTCATGTTATAGAGACAATTCATGAACCAATCTCTGCTATCTTCAAACATTTCTGAATATAATGAATTAAAAAAAATCTGCAAGTGTCAAGACATAAAGAGCACATGTACATAATGTGGAGTAATTGGACCGCTGCCGGTCCCTTTCATCAGCAGTGTAAGGAAGCCATGTGACAGTAAAGAATACCTTCCAAATTTTAACTAAAATAAATTTTCTAACCAGATAAGCTATTAATCAAGAATGAGGAAGGAATACAAATATTTTAAGAGAGAGAACATGTCAAAAATGTTACCTCTTATGCACTTTGTTTTAGCAAACCACTGCTTATGTGTTTCTACATAAACTATGTAGAAAGAAAATGACCAGGTAAATAAAAAATATTGGATCCAGGAAATTGGATTCCAAGACAGAAGAGCAGAAAATCAAAGTTCTTGTATAACAGCTGTTAAGCAGGACTAAGAAACAAAATGCTCCCTACTGGACTAGTAGGAGGGAGTGCCCTAGGAGGCAGGCTACCAGAATAAGATGCAAATGGTTATTCAGTGATTATGGCAATGTATTAAACTGGCTTGAGAGAGTATAAGTAACAAGCATATGAGGAAAAACAATAAAGTTATTGATCGCAGGTAAAAAATGTACAGGAAAGAAAACATAATTAAAGAGTATTAATTAGCACAACAGTAAACAACAGTTACAAAGTAAAAATAATGTAAATCCTGAACATTGATTTAACCAAAATTATTCAATTACTATGAAATAATGGTTGGACCAAAGTGGGAGTTATTGTGAAATCCAAATAATCATCCAGAATTAAATTAAATGTTTAAAATTAATATACTAGGAAATATTGATGAAAACATTATTTACAAGTATCAAAGCCAATAAATAGTGAAATAGCTAAAGGGCTAATTGCTACTTCTGAGAGGCAACACTTGTGAAAGAAGAATGTAGGAAAAAGAGATTTCTGGTTTATTTTTTTTCTATAAAACTTTAGGAGTATTTTATTCCTAAAATAATGTTCATGTCTTATTCTGAAAATATAAAGGTAATTAAAAGTTGCAAACCACTCTCCCAAAAGTGTGTTATAGGGGATTGTTTTAAAATTTGCAAGCATAACACAAATTCTAGTTTAAAAAACAAATTTTATGAGTATTTCTGGTTCTGAACAGGATGTATTCTGCCTGCCAGATAAGCTAAAACCCTGGTCTACAAAATCAAGATTCATAAAACAAAAGATCAATAAATAGTACTTTATGAAAATTAAAGTAAAAAGTTAAACTTCACACAAAGTTTTTCTACGTGAAGAACTTTGTGAAAGTGATTGAAACACAAGCTACAGATTGGGAAAAACATTTACTAGCCACTTTTCTGAGTTTTCATATCTAAATATGTAAAGAACTTTCAAACTAGCAGTAAAATACCAAACAATCTGTATTACTCCATTCTCACATTGCTATAAAGAACTACCTGAGTAATTTATGAAGAAAAGGGGTTTAATTGACTACAGTTCTATAGGCTCTACAGGAAGCATGACTGGAAGTCCTTAGGAAACTTACAATCATGGTGGAAAGGTGAATGAGAAGCAAGCACCTTCTTCACATGGCAGAGAGGGGAGAGAGAGTGAAGGGGGAAGTGCTACACACTTTCAAACAACCAGATCTCATGAGAACTCACTGTCATGAGAATAGCAAGGGGGAAATCTGCCCTGATGATCTAATCACCTCCCACCAGGTCCCTTCACCAGCATTGGAGATTACAATTCAACATGAGGTTTGGATTGGGACACAGAGAATTGCTACAGAAATCTATACATGATAACATGGCATAGAAATACACATACACATTGTATCATGTCAATTTACTAATATTACCATTTTATATTTATGGAAGATATAATCTTTGGGGGAAACTGGGTAATGAATCTCCCTTTACTAGCTTTGCATTTCCTTATGATCTTAATGTAATTAATAATGATTGTATAATCTGAAATTATTTCACAATAAAAAGAGAATCTGACCTATAATTGATGAGAACAACATCTTGCTCATATAGACTCTTAAGAATTGCATACAGACATCTTTAATGCCTCCTTTATCATATATTAATTATCACCTTGTAAAAATTACCTTATTTTCCTGAGCTTCAATGTCTTTATATGTACAACAGCAATGGTACTATTACCTTAGTGGACTGAGCAAAAAAAAAAAAATCAAATAGAATTAAATAACAGTGTATGAAATTGCCAAATGACAGGGCTTCAATACATGTTAGTATCTTTAGATGAGTGTTGCTTCTTAATTATATATTCTTAATTTTTCTAGGAGGATCCAAAGGATTGTAATCTTTCTGCAGCTTCAAAAAAGAAAAATAGATGACAACTTATTTTGAAAACTTATAGGTTATTTTAATTTAAAATAGATTTAACTTTTCTAATCCTAGAGCTTTTGGAATATCAAGTCAATACTTGCAAATATTTCATATTACCAATTCTTAAAATGTAGTGATGTAATTTTTACATGTTGTTTAAGTTTAGGGAACAAATCACAAGCACAGAGTATATTTTTCCTCTCCCTTGATTTTAAGGGAGTTATCAAGAAATAATACCTACCTTGGTTAGTAAGGTTTTTTTTCCTTTTATGCTCCTATTCTGTGGTATATGTCCGTCCCTTGTAACTCTCAAGTAGAAAGTATCAAGGATAATCAATCCTCCTCTGCCCCATATTTCAATTCAACTGTTTCCTTGAAAAATTTTCACAAGCTTTGTATTTACAAAAGGTATTTCTTGGCTCGCTGCAACCTCCACTTCCTGGGTTCCAGAGATTCTACTGCCTCAGCCTCCCAATTAGCTGGGATTACAGGCACGTGCCACCATGCCTGTATAATTTTTGTATTTCTTAGTAGAGACAGGGTTTCACCATGTTGGCCAGGCTGGTCTCAAATTTGTGGCCTTAGGTGATCCACCCACCTTGGCCTCCCAAAGTGCTAGAATTACAGCCTGAGCCACTGTGCCTGGCCTACAAAAGGTATTACTAAAGATTTTTTGGGATTTCATGAAAGAATACAATTCTAGGAAAATAACAAAACAAAAATGTATAGATTTAATCTGATTAGAAAATAATACTTCAATCATTGCTTTCAAATACAATATTTGTGTATGTTAAATTTATGAATAAAATGGTACACATTTTCCAGAAGCTTTAGTTTTAGAAGTCTTTTTCATATTTCATTCCTATAAGACACCTCTCACTGTGTCTTATAGGAATGAAATGTGTCTTATAGAAATGAAATATGAAAAAGGATTTTAGATTTCAGAAGACAAATTGCCTAAAGGAAAATGATATTCAGAGATTAATTACTACAAATTGCATTTTTACAATATAGTCTCTTTCTTTTATTCTATAGTCGATAAATTGTATTAGTTCATTTTCATACTGCCATAAAGATCCTACCTAAGACTGGGTAATTTATTTTTTATTTTTTTATTTTACTTTAAGTTCTGGGGTACAAGTGCAGATCTTGCAGGATTGCTACACAGGTATACACATGCCATCGTGGTTTGCTGCCTCCATCCCCCTGTCACCTACATTAGGTATTTTTTCTAATGTTATCCCTCCCCAATCTCCCTACGCCCTGCTATCCCTCAGCTAGCCCACTACCCCCCCAAGAGACCCCACTATGTGATGTTCCCCTCTCTATGTCCATGTGTTCTCATTGTTCAACACTTACTTATGAATGAAAACATGTGATGTTTGCTTTTCTCTTCTTGTGTCAGTTTGCTCAGAGTGATGGTTTCCAGATTAGTCCATGTCCCTGCAAAGGACATTAACTCATCCTTTTTTATGGCTATGTAGTAATCCATGGTGTGTATGTGCCACATTTTCTTTATCTAGTCTGTCTTTGACGGGCATTTGGGTTGGTTCCACGTCTTTGCTATGGTAAACAGTGCTGAAATGAACATATGTGTATATGTGTCTTTATAATAGATTGAATCCTTTGGGTACATACCCAATAATGGGATTTCTGGTCAAGTGGAATTTCTATTTCTAGATCCTTGAGGAATCATCACACTATTTTCCACAATGGTTGAACTAATTTACACTCCCACCAACAGTGTAAAAGTGTCCCTGTTTCTCTACATCCTCTCCAGCACCTGTTGTCTCCAGATTTTTTAATGATTGCCATTCTAACTGGCGTGAGATGGTATCTCAATGTAGTTTTGATTTGCATTTCTCTAATGACAAGTGATAATGAGCATTTTGTCATATGTTTGTTGGCCACATAAATGTCTTCTTTTGAAAAGTGTCTGTTCATATCCTTTGCCCACATTTTGATGGGGTTGTTTTTTTCTTATAAATCTGTTTAAATTCTTTGTAGATTCTGGATATTAGGCCTTTGTCAGATGGGTAGACTGCAAAAATTTTTTCCCATTCTGTTGGTTGCCAGTTCACTCTAATGACTGTGACTTTTGCTGTGCAGAAGCTCTTAAGTTTAATTATATCCATTTGTCTATTTTGGCTTTTGTTGCCATTGCTTTTGATGTTTTAGTCATAAAGTCTTCGCCCATGCCTATGTCCTGAATGGTATTGCCTAGGTTTTCTTCTAGAGTTTTTATGGTGTTAGGTCTTATTTTTAAATCTTTAATCCATCTGGAGTTAATTTTAGTGTAAGGTAACAGGAGAGGGTCCAGTTTCGGCTTTCTGCACAATTGCTAGCCAGTTTTCCCAACACCATTTATTAAACAGGGGTTTTTTTCCCATTTTTTTTTTTTTTTTTTGGTCAGGTTTGTCAAAGATCAGATGGTTGTGGATGTGTGGTGTTGCTTCCGAGGCCTCTGTTCTGTTCCATTGGTCTATATATCTGTTTTGGTACCAGTACCATGCTGTTTTGATTTCTGTAGCCTTGCAGCATAGTTTGAAGTCAGGCAGCATGATGCTTCCGGCTTTGTTCTTTTTGCTTAGTATTGTCTTGGCTGTGTGGGCTCTCTTTTGGTTCCATATGAAGTTTAAAGTGTTTTTTTCCAGTTCTGTGAAGAAGGTCATTGGTAGCTTGATGGGGATAGCATTATATCTGTAAATTACTTTGGGCAGTATGGCCATTTTCACGATATTGATTTTTCCCAACGATGAGCATGGAATATTTTTCCATCTGTTTGTGTCCTCTCTTGTGTTGTTGAGCAGTGGTTTCTAGTTTTCCTTGAGGAGGTCGTTTATATCCTTTGTTAGTGGTATTCCTAGGTATTTTATTCTCTTTGTAGCAATTGTGAAATGGGAGTTCACTCTTGATTTGGCTCTCTGTTTGTCTATAGTTGTATAGGAATGCTTGTGATTTTTGCATATTAATTTTGTATCCTGAGACATTGCTGAAGCTGCTTATCATCTTAAGATTTTGGGCTGATATGATGGGGTCTTCTAAATATGCAATCATGTCATCTGCATTTGGAGACAAATTAACTTCCTCTTTCTCCAATTAAATATGCTTTTTTTTTCTTTTTCTTGCCTGATTGCTCTGGCTAGAACTTCCAATACTACATTGAATAGGAATGGTGAGAGAGGGCATCCTTGTCTAGTGCCAGTTTTCAAAGGGAATGCTTCCAGTTTTTGCCCATTCAGTATGATATTACCTGTGGGTTTGTCATAAAAAGCTTTTATTACTTTGAAATACATTCTATTGATATCTAGTTTATTAAGAGTTTTTAGCATAAAGAGCTGTTGAATTTTGTCAAAGACCGTCTCTGCATCTGTGGAGATAATCATGTGGTTTTTGTTTTTTCTTCTGTTTATGTCATGGATTACATTTATAGATTGGCATATGCTGAACCAGCCTTGCATCCCCAGGGTCATGATGGATAAGCTTTTTGATTTGCTGTTGATTTGCTTTGCCAGTATTTTATCAAAGATTTTTGCATCATGTTCATCATGGATATTGGCCGGAAATTTTCTCTTTTAGTTGTGTCTCTGCCAGGTTTTGGTATCAGAATGATGTTGGTCTCATAAATGAGTTATGTTTGGAATAACTTTTTTGTATTGTTTGAAATAGTTTCAGAAGGAATGGTATCAGCTCCTCTTTGTATGTCTGGTAGAATTCGGCTGTGAATTTCTCTGGACCTGGACAGTTTTTGGTTGGTAGGCTATTAATTGTTGCCTCTACTTCTGACCTTGTTATTGGTCTATTCAGGGATTCATCTTCTTCCTGGTTTCTTCTTGGGAAGGTGTAAGTGTCCAGGAATTTGTTCATTTCTTCTAGATCTATTGATCTATGTGCATAGAGTTGTTCATAGTAATCTCTGATGGTAGGAATCAGTTGTGATATCCCCTTTATCACTTTATCATCTATTTGATTTCTCACTCTTTTCTTTTTTATTAGTCTAGCTAGAAGTATATCTATGTTGTTGATCTTTTCAAAAAACCAGTTCCTGGATTTATTAATTTTTTGAAGGCTTTTTTTCCCTATCTCCTTCAGTTCTGCTCTAATCTTGGTTATTTCTTGTCTTCTGCTAGATTTTGAATTTGTTTGATCTTGCTCCTCTAGCTCATTTAATTTTCATGATAGGGTGTCGATTTTAGTTATCTCCTCACTTCTCACATGGGCATTTAGTACTATAAATATCCCTCTAGACACTGCTTTAAATGTGTCCCAGAGATTCTGGTATGTTGTCTCTTCATTCTTACTGGTTTTGAAGAACATCTTTATTTCTGCCTTCATTTTATTATTTATCCAGTAGTCATTCAGGAGCAGGTTGTTCAATTTCCATGTAGTTGTGTGGTTTTGAGTGAGTTTCTTAATCCTGAGTTTTAATTTGATTGCACTGTGGTCTGACAGACTGCTTGTTATGGTTTCTGTTCTTTTGCATTTGCTGAGGAGTGATTTATTTCCAATTATGTGGTCAATTTTAGAGTAAGTGCAATGTAGTGCAGAGAAGAATGTATATTCTGTGGATTTTGGGTGGTGAGTGGTGTAGATGTCTATTAGGTTTGCTTGGTCCAGATCTGAGTTCAAGTCCTGGATATCTTCGTTAATTTTCTGTCTCGTTGATCTGTCTGATATTGACAGTGGAGTGTTAAAGTCTCCCAGTATTATTATGTCCCACCCTGCCTTGCCTCACACTCCCTGGGCTACACCCACTGTCTAACCAGTCCCATTGAGATGCACCTGGTACCTTGGTTGGGTATGCAGAGATCACTTGCCCTCTGTGTTGCTCTCACTGGGAACTGTGCTCCAGAGCTGTTCCTATTCTGCTATCTTGGCCACTTGACTGGGTAATTTAAAAACTAAAAAAGTTTAATTGACTCACAGTTCTGCATGGCTGAGGAAGCCTCAGGAAACTTATAATTATGTCAGAGGGGAAGGGGAAGCAAGGCACATCTTACATGGTGGCAGGATAGAGAGAGAGAGAGAGTGAGTGAAGGGGAAGCGTCACACTTTTAAACCATCAGATATCATGAGAACTCACTATCATGAGAACAGGATGGGGGAAACTACCCCATAATCCAATCACCTCTCATCACATCCCTCTTGACATGTGGGAATTACAATTCAGGATGAGATTTGGGTGAGGACATAGAGTCAATCATATCAGGAGTGTTCTGTGGGCACAAGTGTCGGTTGCAGGACTCTGAGGGCTCTGAGGAAACACTTGGGAGTACTCACTAGAAAGTAAAAGTGGGGAGATAACTGTACTATTCTTCCAAACTCAGAAATGCTGGATGAAACACACAACAGCAGTCATTAATGTAGAGTTGACCTCAAGGAAAAAAAGAGAAATCCTGTTTCTAGACATGAGAGGAACTCAAGCCAGAGCAACAAACTGACTGAAGCCTAAATGGTGGGACTGTAGAAGAATGCTGAAGACCTAGGAAAGGTGAATATGGAACCGCTCCAAAGAGTATCTCCCATGGGGGAGAAAAATTTCCCACTAAAAATGACCTCTCTGTCAAAAAGTATCAATTTCTTGAGGAAACAAGTCATCCTAAGAAAGTCCATAGAGGTAACAAGTAGATGTTTAAATAGCCTCGGAATTTCCAACAATAAGCAATCTGTAAAACACTTTAACAAAAATCTGTTTAAAGAATAATGAGATGAAAAAAACAGTAACTGTAAGGTTTGAACAGGACATTATAAAAAAAGGGAAAGTTTACATGAAAAGAACCAAGCAGAGGATCGGCACGGTGTCTCACGCCTGTAATCCCAGCACTATGGGAGGCTGAGGTGGGTGGATCACTTGAGATCAGGAGTTCGAGACCAGCCTGGTCAATATGGTGAAACCTTGCCTCTACTAAAAGTACAAAAATTAGCCAGGTGTGGTGATGGGTGCCTGTAATCCTAGCTACTTGGGAGGCTGAGGCAGGAGAATTGCTTGAACCCAGGAGGTGAAGGTTGCAGGGAGATGAGATCATGCCACTGCACTCCAGCCTGGGCAACAGAATGAGACTCTGTCTCAAAAATTAAAAAAAAGCAGAACTTGTAGAAATAAATAAATGAACATGATTTTAAATTTAAAAGTAACAATAACAACAACAATAATACATTTGAGAGTTTAAAAGCAAGATGGAACTAAAATATAGATGCTTCTAGTAGGAATAATGTGAGGGGAGTCTAAAATAAGTTCTAATATAGTCACAATTAAACAATCAAAAACAAGTTCAATTACTATCATTTGG
>PVKV010038465.1:0-13892 GCA_004027835.1 Alouatta palliata | reverse complement strand
TTCTCACTCTTTCGCCCAAGCTGGAGTGCAGTGGCAAAATCTTGGCTCACTGCAACTTCTTCCTCCCAGATTCAAGCAGTTCTCCTGCCTCAGCCTCCCAAGTAGCTGGGATTACAGATGTCCGCCACCACGTCCGGCTAATTTTTGTACTTGTAGCACAGATGGAGTTTTGCCATGTTGGCCAGGCCGATCTACAACTCCTGACCTCAGGTGATCCGCCCACCTTGACTTCCCAAAGTGCTGGGATTATAGGCGTGAGCCACTGTGCCCGGCCCTTACTTCCCTCTTCCGAGTCTCCTGGTGGAAGAGTTGTAAAAAATCCTATTTTCTAAGTTTTTTATTTTATATATTTTTTGAGACAGGGTCTCACTCTGTTGCCCAAGCTGAAGTGCAGTGTGATCATAGCTTACTGTAGCTTCTGACTCCTGGGCTCAAGCGATCCTCCTGCCTCAGTCTCCCCTGTAGCTGGGGCCACAGGTGTGCGCCACCATGCCTAGCTAATTTTTAAAATACTTTGTAGAGACAGGAAGTCTCAGTATGTTGTCCTAGCTGGTCTTGAACTCCTGGCCTCAAGCAATCGTCTGGCCTTGGCCTCCCAAAGTGCTGAGATCACAGGCATGAGCCACCACATCCTGCCTTTCATAAGGTTCTTGAGAGCAGTGAAAAAGATAATGCCCAGTAGAAATCCAAGGAGAGTGCCGGGTGTGTAGTAACTGCAAATAAATACTCAGCCCCTCTCTTTGCTGAAAAACCCTTTCTACGAATTTAGAATATCTCTTTGCTGGCTGGAGTTAGGACAGTTGAATGTCAAGTTGGGTTTCAGACATGCAGCTGAATTCTTTACATTGAAAAAAGTTGGATTTCTTCCCTGTAAGCTCTCAAAGTGGTGGAACTCAGGTCATGTTCTCCGAATAATGAAGCTTTTCAAGAGTTTGGAAAACGGAGGAAACTGCGAGGAAGGAGATGGACAGAATGAACTTAGCAGTGCCAGGACAGAGGTGGGCAGGAGAGGAGACCAAAAGAAAGGACGGCGTGGCAGACCGACGCTAAGGTGAGATGCCCTCTTTCATGTGTGTTTCGGCTGGTGAAAAGAAAGGACAAAAATCGGCCCTGGAAGGTTTCTTTTTTCCTTTTTTTCTTTTTCTTTTTGAGATGGAGTCCCTACTCTTGCTGCCTGAGCTGGCGTGCAGTGGTACAATGTTGGCTCACTGCAGCCTCTGCCTCCTGGGTTCAAGTGATTCTCCTGCCTCAGCCTCCCAAATAGCTGGGATTATAGGCGCCCGCCACCACACCTGGCTAATTTTTGTATTTTTAGTAGAGACAGTGTTTCACCATGTTGGCCAGCTGGTCTTGAACTCCTGACCTCAGGTGATCCACTCGCCTTGGCCTCCCAAAGTGCTGGGATTACAGGCATGAGCCACTGTGCCCCACCAGTCCTGGAAGGTTTCTGAGAGCAGAGCTGGCACCTGGGCCTAGAGAGCTTTCTGAAGCCTGTGTCACGGAAGAGCAGGCCCCGTGGTTTTCAAACTGCAGTAGGAGACCTACTCGTGGGTGAAATCCAGGTTGTGGGTTGTCAAAACTGGAAATAGAATAGAGAAGATAATGCTGGCAGGTTTGGGGGCTCACACCTGTGGTCCCAGCACTTTGGGAGGCTGAGATGGAGGGTCACGTGAGCCCAGAAGTTCAACACCAACCTGGGCAACACAGTGAGACCTTATGTCTACAAAAAAAGTTAAAATATTAGCCAGGCATGGTGATGTGTGCTTGGTGTCCCAGCTACTTGGGAGGCTGAGGTGGGAGGATCACTTGAGGCTGAGAGGCTGAGACTATAGTGAGCTGTGATCATGCCACTGCACTCCAGCCTGGGTGACAGAGCAAAACTCTGTCTCAAAAAAATATACATATGTATAATTTATATATGTATATCTATAATATATATTAATATGTATATATAATATGTATATATGTAGATTATACATATACATATATAATATATATTCTATATAATTATATATAGTATATAATATATATTATGTATCATATATCTATAAATTATATCTATATAAAACCTAGGCCAGGCATGGTGGCTCACGCCTGTAATCCCAACACTTTGGGAGGCTGAGGCAGGTGATCACCTGAGGTCACGCGTTCGAGACCAGCCTGGCCAACATGGCAAAGCCCCGTCTCTACTAAAAATACAAAAATTAGCTAAGTGTAGTGGGGGGGTGCCTGTAATCGCAGCTACTCAGGAGGCCGAGGCAGGAGAATCACTTGAACCCGGGAGGTGGAGGTTGCAGTGAACCAAGATCATGCCATTGCACTCCAGGCTTGGTGACAGAGCAAGGCTGTGTCTCAAAAAAAGAAAAAAAGAAAGAAAAATAGAATAGAAAATACTAGTGTACAAGGCTGTGTAAAGGTATGCTCTTATGCTCTTTTATAACATTTGTTACAGTTATTTATATACAAGAACGAGAGAGAGAGAGAGAGAGAGTGTGTGTGTGTGTGTGTGTGTGTGTTACTGGACCCAGATACTGGAATGTGTCCCTTATTGAAGGTCTTGGTCGATAAGAAACCCATGGGCCCCTCCCGAGAACCCAGACAGAAAGATATTGCCCAAGAGAAGGAGTTCTTTAAGTAGGGGGCAGAGTGTGGGGGAGGGGAGACAGGGAAGCGCCAGGGGAGGAGAACTTGGCATTGACCAGAAACTGGACACCTGGGCTTCTCCCCTGGCCACACGGAAAGGAAAGGCAATGTCCTGAATGATGAAACTTCTTGGCACGCGGGCTTCGTCCAGAAGTCGTTTCCCATCGGAGTCTCATTCTCCAGTGGAGCTGGGGGCCTAGCTTGGCTCAGAGTGTAGCTAAATTGCAACCTTAAATTTGATAAAGAATTACTGGCCTACCACGGACTCGATGGGCAGTAGGGGAAGTGAGCTCCTGGCTTCAGTGGGGAGTTTCAGGAGAACTTCAATCAGTGGCCCCCAAATCTAGGGAGCCTCACCCCCAGCTCTCCTCTCTGGCTCAGCTTAGCTCCAGCAAGGGGGCTGGAGAGGGAGAAGACAGGCAGAGAGTATCAAAGGGAAACATTTAGCAGTGCTGGAAGGATGGGGGTGGACAAGGCGTGGGAGGCTTCGGCAGCTGGAGGCAGAGGCGTGGGAGGCTCCAGAGGCTGGAGGCAGAGGTGTGGGAGGCTCTGGTGGCTGGAGGCAGAGGTGGCGTGGGAGGCTTCAGAGGCTGGAGGAGAGGTGTGGGAGGCTCCAGAGGCTGGAGGCAGAGGTGGCGTGGGAGGCTCCGGCGGCTGGAGGCAGAGGTGGCGTGGGAGGCTTCGGAGGCTGGAGGCAGAGGTGGCCTGTGAGGCTCGGGCGGCTGGAGGAGGGGTGGGTGCCGCGTGGTCTGGCCCCAGAGCCTTGGCTTTGTCCAGCAGCAGAGCCACAGGCTTCCACATTGGGACAGCCTCCCTGGAAAGGAATGGAGCTGGCACTGGCTTTTCTTTCCTGCAGTGGCACATCTATGCGGGGGGTGGTGGGTGTGGGTTGGCAAGAGACAGCTCAGGAGCACCCTCACCCTCACCTTCAGCGCACATTGCCGTGACGTTCCCTTTCTGGCCCTGCCGTCACCCAATGTTTTGCTGACAGGCCCCAGAAGAGGGGCAGGTGGAAGTATTTGGCCAGAGGGGCCCTTCAAGGCCTCTCCCAGCACCCAGCCCACCCGCAGGGCCTGGCCCTGCCTCCTCCCTGCTGCCTTGGACCTGGGAAAACAGTGCCCGAGTAGAAAAATGGCTCCACATTCCCGGGGAGAAAGGAGGAGTCTGTCCCAAAGTGGGTGTGTGTCTGTCCCTACCTTGTTCATGAAATGAGGAAGGCGCTGGGGCAGCAGGTCTCCGCGGATCTGCCTGTAGCCCTAGCATGTGTCTGAGCGTGGGTCTGCGTGTGTCCACGGAGAGGCCGCTGGGGCAGGACGTTCCCCGGGCCTCCCAGGAAACTTCCCAAGGGGTGAAACTTGATTCTTCCACAGCTGGCTTGGTGGATGCCCACTCCTCTGCCGCCAAGACCCTTCCATGCCAGCCCCACTGAGTGTACGTGTGAGAGAAGGGAGGGTGTGTGTGCAGAGTGCGTGTGTGTGTGTGTGGGTGTGAGACTCGGAGAGGAGAGGATGGATGGGGTGTGTGTGTGCGCATGTGCGCGTTCACCAATGTGTCCAAAGAAAGTTTTTGCCAGGCCAAAGGAAACAGGCAGAGAGCAAGAACATCTCCATGTGCTGTATTCTCCAATGAGCCTTTTAAATATATGACAAACGGTTAAAACAAAAGCCCATTTAGCTTTTATGCCTGTGATTCGTGGTATCCATTCCAGTTAATTACAATGATTTAAAAACATCTGCATTTAATAAAGAACCTTTCTCTCCCCTAGTTCTCAGCCCACCCCACTCCCAACCCCAGTCTTTCTTCAGGCCACTGGGCTAATGCAGTAATTACATCTCCATGCCAGGCCACAGCTGAGGGATGGCAGAAGGGGAGGGGAGGCTTCATCAGGCAGGGAAGGCAAAGTAGGGATGGGTGGGGCAGGGAGGTAGGGCTGAGGTGGGAGGGGGAGAGAATTGGGTAGGGGGAGCTTGTTGGGGCAGGGCAGGGTGGAGCTGGGTGAGGAAGGTGGGGTAGGGGGCAGAGCTGGGGAGCTGAAGCGGAGTGAAGCTGGGACGAAGGGAGCTAGAATGGAAATGGAGGGGAGGCTGGAGGCAGAGCTGATTTTGGGGAGCTGGGTCAGGCCTTCTCTCTAGCAGAGGATCCTGGGTTGAGAGGATTCAAATCCAGAGACTAGGACCTGGATATATATATTCAAAGCCCTTCATTATTTCTGGGTCATAGGATTGTTTATTTCACAAAAAGGGAGACTGAGGCAAGGCCAGGGACTTCACTCTTCACTCTGGGGCCCTCCCCTTGCTTCAGGAAGGAGGCTGGGAGTGGTAGAGAGAAGGGCAGGAGGTGAGAATAGAGAGGGCGGTGGAAAAGCCTCCAAACAGGGAAGCTGGTCCCAGGGCCAGAACCTTCTTTTTAAAAATGTGATTCGCTGGACTCCGGCTCCCTTCTGTTGCCCTGGTGATGTGTTCTGGCCCATGCTTGGGGCTCTGACTGGTCACATGGACTCCTCCGTGGACATCAGGAGGCTCAGTGGCCTCCTGGACACACTCAGCCTTGGGTGAGTCCCAGCCTGCCATGGACAAGCAGGAAGGATCCCGGCTGGGACCCGGGGAAGGGAGCATGGCCACAGCCCTGCAGGGAGTCTGGCCTCAGCCAAGGGGCAGGCAGGCCCTGGGGGTCTGGCTGAGGACTGCAAGGTGCCAGCGCTTTGCTCAGGAATCCCTGCTCCCGCAGCCGCGGACCGTAGTGCAACGCACTGCCCACTGCCTCCCCTGGCCGGTCTCTCACCTTGCCCAAAATGCCACCTTCAGTGCAGAAGTAGCTGCTAGCTGCCTGATTTCAGTGGAGGAGAAAAGGTGAACACTCGATTTTACCCAGCAGTTCAGGGCTTTGGGAGATCTGGGAGAGGAAGGGTGGGCACAGCAAGGAACGAGGAGGAGAAACCAGCTTTGGGGTCTGGAGAAGGAAACCAGCTAAGGGAGGAGAAGGAGGAGAAGGAAACCAGCTAAGGGAGGAGAAGGAGGAGAAAGAAACCAGCTAAGGGAGGAGAAGCCCATGGGTGGACTCTCACACAGGAAGGGGGATGTTGGTGGCCGAGAAAGAAATGAGCGCAGCCGGCGGTGTTAGAAGAAGCAGGCTTTGGAGGCCCGCAGCCCCTCCGAGGACCCGCTGGGAGCATGGTGGCTCGTCCGACTGGACATGACCTGTGTCAGGCTGGGGCCCACTGTTCCTGGAGGGAAAACTGTGGGGTCTCTGTGCCTCTAACAGGTTGGAACTGAGGACGAACTTTGCTTCCTGAGGTTGCCTTTCTCCAAAGCTGCAATCTTGCTTCAAATTCTGTTCTCACAGCCAAGAGACAAGATCAGAGAATGCGTTCTCAGTGGGGTTCAGGGGGCCCTACTGGGCCCCACAGCCACCTGCTGGGACCAGGCTCAGATAAAACCTAGAGAGTCAGACCACAGAAACACCATCAAAACCAGCTACTCTCCTGTGGCCCTTAGAGAGCAGCCGGGGGAGGGAGATGGGTGGGGTGCACCTGATGGAGCGCACATCCCCAGTGGGGGTGAAAGGCAACTCGGAAAAGCTGAAAAAGCCAGCCTCTCAGGGGTGACTCTGCCCAGGAGAAAGTAAACCTCCCTCCCCCTCCCCTTTCTCCTCCCTTCCTTCCTTCCTTCCTTCTTCCCTCCCCTCTTTCTTTCTTTTCTCCTTCTCTCTCCCTCTCCCATCCTTCCCTCTCTCCTTCCCTCCCTCCCTCTCCCTCCCTCCCTCCCTTTCTTTCTTTTCTTTTCTTCTTTCTTTCTTTCTTTCTCTTTCTTTCTTTCTTTCTTTTTCTTTCTTTCTTTCTTTCTTTCTTTCTTTCTTTCTTTCTTTCTTTTTTCTTTTCTTTCTCTCTCTCTTTCTTTTTTTCTTTCTTTTCATCAGTCGTGCCATCACAGCAGCCCCAGCTTCCCAGGCTCAAGTGATCCTCCCACCTTAGCCTCCCAAGTGGCTGGGGCTACGGGTGCATGCCACCACACCTGCCAATTTAAAAAATATGTTTTATAGAGATGAGGTTTCACCATGTTGCTCAGGCTAGTCTCAAACTCCAGGGCTCCAGCAGTCTGCCCAACTTGGCCTCCCAAAGTGCTGGGATTACAGGCATGAGCCATCTCGCGCAGCCAGAAGGAGACCTCCCTGCAGTTCCTCGAATGCAGGTTCATATCCCAGCCTCCTCTCTGTGCACGCTTCCCTCTGCCCTCTCCACACCCGGCTTCCTTTTCTTCACTCAGCATGTCCATTTGCTCCTGAGAGGGATGTGAGTGCACACTGGCTGGGTCTGCAGCAAACCCATGACTGGGGACGTGTCACAGATGCACACAGGGGCACATGGCAACAGACGCAGCAAACGCACATGGCCACCGTGCTGCGGGCCCTGCAGAGGCGTTTCATGGCACCTAGGCTGCAGATGCGGCTCTCGGTTTTGATTCTGAGATCTCCTTGCCCACTCCCTGTCTCGATCCTCTTCCACCCTCCCCAGCCAGGCCTCCTGCCTGCCCCTTCCTAAGCCCTTTCCTTCTGAGCTGACAGGCTCCTGCCATATCCTTCAGTTTC
This sequence comes from Alouatta palliata, assembly GCA_004027835.1. Lineage (NCBI taxonomy): Eukaryota > Metazoa > Chordata > Mammalia > Primates > Atelidae > Alouatta > Alouatta palliata. The sequence goes on along the minus strand of PVKV010038465.1, from coordinate 6,665 downwards.
CTCTGCAAGTGCCACGGACCCTCTTCTTTGGACCCCCTGCAATGTCTGCTGCACTCCCTTAGGCTGAAGCCTCCCACAGCTTTGCCTGTGTCTCTGCATGTCTGGCCCATTCAGGACTGGAAGAGATGGAGGATTCCCAGCTTACACCTTTCCCTGTCGCCTCCCCAGGTTCCAGCCCCACTTATTTTTACTTTATTTTTTTGAGGTAGAGTTTCTCTCTTGTTGCCCAGGCTGGAGTGCAGTGGTGTGATCTCAGCTCACTGCAACCTCCGCCTCCCAGGTTCAAGCAATTCTCCTGCCTCAGCCTCCCGAGTAGCTAGAACTACAGGTGCCTGCCACCATGCCCGGCTAGTTTTTTGTATTTTTACTAGAGATGAGGTTTTACCATGTTGGCCAGGCTGGTCTTGAACTCCTGACCCCAGGTGATCCACCCGCCTTGGTCTCCTAAAGTGCTGGGATTACAGGTGTGAGCCACCATGCCCAGCCCAGGCCCCTTCTTTTGGGTAAGCTGCCACGCCATTGCTGTCACCTGCCGGCCCTGCCTCCCAGCCCCTGAGCAGACCTGGCTCACCTTCTCTAGCCTGCATCACGTCCCCTGTGACCTCACCCCGTTGTGGGCAGCGACCCTTGGCCGCCCTCTTACATTACGGCTGCTTGCACTTTAGCCTCTCTCCTCTAGGACATCAGTACCTGAAGAAGAGAGACTGGGTTTTTTCCTCCTGGTAAGTTGGACCATAATGAGGTCGGAGGTGAGACTTGACTCCAGAGGTGGAGCCACCAGACCAGATTGAGGACTAGCTGAAACAAGACCAGTGCAGAAGCAGCTTTCCGGTCAGATACGACTACCCGTGTGCTATGTCAGTTTACCATTACCATGGCCACCCCCAGGAGTAACCGCCTCTTTCTGTGACAATATTGATGACTCAAAAGTTACTGCTCATTCCTTAGAAATTTCTGCTTAAACTGCCCCTTAATCTGCATGCAATTAAAAGTGGGTATAAATCTGACTGCAAACCTGCCCTGAGCGGCAGCCCTTGGCACACTGCCCATGGGGCAGCCCTGCTCTGTGGGGGCAGTCACAGCTGTAACACTGCTGCTTCAACAGAGCCGTTTTCTTCTACCCTTGCTTGTCCTTGAATTATTTCCTGGGCAAAACCAAGAACCCTCATGGACTAAGCCCCATCTTAGAGCTCGCTTGCCCTGCAGGTAGTTGGACCTTGGTTTAGTAGGTATCAAAGAATGTGTTGTTGAAATGAGTTGGATCAAATCTGCCTTTCTGGAGCCATACCAAGTTTTGGTGGTGGGAGACTGTAGGTGGAGTTGACCTCAGAGTGCTCTGATGGGACCTCAAGTGAGAGACGGCAGACCTGTCCAACCTCTCACCATCAACAGAAGGATGCACCCTCCTGAAGAGGCGACTGGATAGTGCTGTATTTTGGCTGAGACTCGCTGTCTGCTGGAAAGGGAAAGGAAAGCTTCGAGCCACTTTTTTTTGGCTTGTGAACTCACCAGCTAATTGGCAAACATGCATCCTGTGCATGAGCTGCTAAGGTTTTCCATGATGTCAGCAGAGCCCAGTGACATCTGGGATTCACCAGGAGCTGTGGGGCCCTTTGTGTCTGGGAACTCCTGGCTGTTCTTGTCAGCAGAGAGGCCCCCGGTCGCTGTTCAGCGTCCTGCTCACTGGCAACCCATGGCATCCTGAGAATCATCATTGTCCAATGCTGAGCACGGAGTGAGTCCTCAAGAAACAGTTCTTGAATGAATGAGTGAGTCAGTGAGTGAAAGAACAAGATAATAAAAGAACAAAGGGGGCCCGTATGCTTTCTACACCAAGGTTGTAAGTTCAACTCCTAACTGTGCCAAAAAGCGTTATCTCTTTCCAGAGTTAAGGCCGGGCTATGTGGTCCTGTGAGGGGCCTTCTCTGATTGTTTCCTAATTCATCAGCAAGTATTTATTGGGCCCCTACTACAGGCAGGTTTTGAGCTCCAGCAAAGGGCAGGACACACCAGCCCAGCCCATCGCCACAATGGGAAACCATCTCTAAGCACTGGAAGCTTATCAGCGTGGGTGGGACAGCGTCCCTGGCCTCGAGGAAGGGCAGCCCATTGCTCTCTCCGTAAATTATTACTGTCTGCCATTTGCTCCCAGACATTCTGAGTCCTTCCCAGTATGGTGCTCTCAAGCCTTTGCTCACAAGACGAGGAGCTCCAAATAGGAAAGGGCGAGATGTTTGGATTGGATTTCTGGCAAGTTCAAGATCTCCAGGATTGATTGATTCTTCTGTCCCTTCATCAACCATTTACAAATGAGCCTGTGGGGTCCAAACATTACGCAAATTCTTGCTGGAACACAACCTGGCCTGACCCTTCCCCACTCTGTGCCAGGCCCGCCTTGTGAACCCCAGATATGGTTGGGCTCTGCTGATGTCACGAAAAATCTTAGCAACGCATGCCTTGTCAATTAGCCGGGGAGCTGACTGCCAGGAGAGGGAGGCTTGCTGTTTGACATCGTCCTTCCAGGGGACAAAGGGCCCACCACTCTCTGACCGCTGAGGAGCGTTCTCCCATGGGCAGCGCTGGGAGAACCCACGGCCAGGGCTGTGCCAAGCAGACCGTTCTCCAGACTTGGGGAGGAGAAGGTCGGGGAGATGCTTCTTGTCCCAGGCACCTGGGCCTTGGCTGAGCTACCTGGATTGGTGGGGGCTGGGGGAGGCTCTCACTCTCTCACTCACACATCAGGAGTAGAAATGACAAATGGCTCCCGCTGGGAACCCTGCCTGCCATCCTGCCGGATCGTTTATCTCAGTGGCAAGTGATTTGCATACCGACAGGGTGGGAACTGCCTCTCTGCTCACCCTCCCTTCTCCCGCCCCGTTCCCACTCCAGCTCAACTCAAAACGGGGCTGCCTACCCCAGCAGCCACCTTGGTGTCACCTAAAGTCCTTGCATGCCTCCTCCACTGGGACTGCTGAAAATACTACCTAGGAGCCTTTGATGGCAGGAGACGAAAGGCTCCTATGAAATGGTGGAAGCTGACTCTAAGTAGCAGGCCAGCCCCTTCCTGGTTGTGTGGCCAGGGAAGGAGGGCTCAGGGCAGATGGCACTGTGCCCTGCTGTTTGGATGTGCCCATGAGCATTTGCCCAGAAGGAGGGGAGTGGGAGGTGAAGACTGAATGCCCGCCCTCTCACTGGGTATCCTCACGGGCACCATTGCCCTGCTCAGCCTTCCAGCCCTGGTTCTTTTTTTTTTTTTTTTTTTGAGACAGGGTCTTGCTCTGTTGTCCAGGCTGGAGTGCAGTGGTGCGATCATGGCTCACTGCAGCCTTGACTTCTCCAGGCTCGAGTGATTCTCTCACCTCAGCTTCCTGAGTAGCTGGAACTACAGGCACATGCCACCATGCCTGGCTAATTTTTATATGTATTTTTTGTAGAGACAGGGCTTCACCATGTTGCCCAGGCTAGTCTCAAACTCCTGGGCTCAAGCAATCCACCTATCTCGTCCTCCCAAAATGCTGGGATTACAGGCGTGAGCCACTGTGCCCAGCTCCAGTCTCTTTTTTTGGGGGGGGATGGGGGGTAAAACATTGCTCGAGGGCAAACAGGGGCAGGCAGGGCTTCAAGCCCTTTCTCCTGACTCCAAAGCACAGAGGTACTTCCGAGTCTTCTGGTCACAAAGAGGCTGCCTGCAGCCTGGGGCATTCAGGGAAGAAAGGTCTGGTGTGTAGGCAGCAGTGACCAGGTGCGGGAGCAGGTGCAGGGTGGTTGGATGCTGTGAGCCGGGTGGCCTCTTTCTTGCTTTCTGGTTCCTGCTGCCTCTCTGCTTCCTGGTGACTTCACTCCTTCACCAGCCTGGCACTGCCACATGGCAGGAAACAGCCAGATTCCCTCAATTTGCAGGGCCAGCCACTTGGAGTGGCACATGGCTGGTCTCCAGCTGAGCCATGATGTCCAGGTTGAGGGTGTGTCCCTGGGGATGAGGGAGTATGGCCAGTGTAGGGAGTTCCAAGGGCTGGGAAGGAGGGCAAGTCTTTCTGGGAGGCCGGGCTCAGGGGGCCCCTTCACCCTAGGGGAGAAGGGACTGCACAGGGACTCACTTGGGGTCTGTGCTGCTTTTGTCTAGGCTGGCCCTGCCCTCACATCCCTTGCAAGCTGCCCTGCCTTAGGACAGAGGGAAGCCTCCTTCCACTTTATATCCAGTAAGGCCTTTGGAGGCCTTTGTGGAATTTTCTCTTCCCTGGGTCCTCTGCCCACCAGCCGCAGCCCTGGAGGTTCCATTCAGCCTCTTGGCGCAGTGAGGCCCGATGAAGGCTTGGCGCCTAAGCCAAGATAATGGTCTTCCTTTTTCCTGCACCATAAGAAATCAGTGTGGTACCCAGGGCAGGCAGTGAGGACAGGCAGTATCCGTAGGAAATTTTACAGACAATAATAAAACTGGCGAAAAGTTGGTCTGCTGATTATTTTCAGCACGCATCTGCAGTTCTAAACAATGTCCCTGAAAATCGTTTTGGTTGGTCTCTATTCTAAACAATTTCTGCTTGCTGTTGAGTTCTAATAATGTATATGTAAGCGTCAAATTAGCACATTTTTATTACTCACTCTGATAAACATTGCATTCTTGTGGCAGTTAATTTGGAAAACCCCGGTTGCACAGTCAGCTCCCAGCACAAGGCCGGCCACTGGTGTTCATTTTGAGGGTCCGTTTCCAAGGTGCGGGATCATTTGAGGCGCCTCAGGTGTAGTCGATGTGTCCCACCCCTGCAGAATTACATTCTCCTTCATTAACCAGATTAGAAATGAACAATGTCAGCTCTGAGATTGCAGCAATGAAGCAGCAGAGCTGGACTTATTTCAACCCCGTCACTCTGCGTGACCACAGATCGTCTTTATCTGTGATTTAAATTTAAAACAGTGAAGCAGGCTGAGTAGGGTGGCTCATGCCTGTAATTCGAGCACTTTGGGAGGCTGAGGCTGGCAGATCATCTGAGGTCAGGAGTTCAAGATCAGCCTGGGCAACATGGTGAAACACAAAAGAAATTAGCTGGGATTGTTGGTGTGCACCTGTAGTCCCAGCTACTCGGGAGGCTGAGGCAGGAGAATTGCTTGAACCCAGGGGGCGGAGGTTGCAGTGAGCTGAGATCATGCCACTGCCCTCAAGCCTGGGCGACAGAGCAACACTCCATCTCTTAAACAAACAAACAAACAAACAAAACACTGAAACAGGCCAGGTGCAGTGGCTCATGCCCGGAAACCCAGTGCTTTGGGAGGCCGAGGCGGGAGAATCACCAGAGGTCAGGAGTTTGAGACCAGGCTGGGCAACACAGTGAAACACCATCTCTCTTAAAAATACAAGCATTAGCCAGGCATGGTGGTGCACACCTATAGTCCCAGCTACTCGGGAGGCTGAGGCAGAAGAATCGCGTGAACCCAGGAGGTGGAGGTTGCAGTGAGCCGAGATTGTGCCATTGCACTCCAGCCTGGGCGATGACAGCGAAACTCCATCTCAAACAAACAAAAAAGTGAAACAGTATGAACTGCAAGGAGAAGTGTTTGTGTTTGGCAAATAAAAGTTTTAGTTCATACATGAAATATTTTACTGAATTTGAATAATTCTTTATATGAAAATTTATTCTTCTGTTAAAACAGTTTTAAATCATAAATCAAGAAAAGAATGTCTATTACTTTATTACTGTATTAGTCTTCTAAGGCCTCTGTAACAAATTGTACCACAAACTTGGTGGCTTCAAGCAACAGAAATTTTATTTAACACGAGATCTTGCTCTGTGGCCCGGGCTAGAATGCAAGGGTAAGATCTTGGCTCACTGCAACCTCAAACGCTTGGGCTCAAGCGATCCTCCAGCCTCAGCCTCCCAAGTAGCTGGGACTGCAGGCATGCACCACCATGCCTGGCTAATTTTTAAATTTTTTGTAGGCTTGGGATCTTGCTATGCTGCCCAGACTTGTCTTGAACTCCTGGCGTCAAGTGTTCCTCCTGCCTTGGCCACAGAATAAATTGTCTTATCTTACAGTTCTGGAGGCCAGAAGTCTTAAATGGGTATCAGCCCCAAACCTGGGTGTTGGCAGGCCTGCGCGCCCTCTGGAGGCTCTAGCAGGCATTCCTTGCCTTGTCTTTTCCAGCTTGCAGAGGCCGCCCTGGGGACTTACATGGAGTCTGTGCTGGTTTTGAGCCTGCATTCCTTAGCTCGGGGCCCCTTCCTCCACCCTCAGAGCCCTTCACTCCAATCTCTGGCTCCGTGGTTACACAGTCTTCTCTGCTCTCAAGTCTACCTCTGACTAGGATCCGTTTGATGACTCTTAGCGCCCACCCAGATAAACCAGGATAATCTCCCCATCTCAAGATGCTTAATTTAATCACATTTGCAAAGTCCTTCTTCCCATATAAGGTCACGTTGAAAGGTTCTAGGGATTAGGACCTGGATTTTTTGGGGCTCATTATTCGGCCCACCACAATTACCAAAAATCATTTTGTCGTGTGGGGAGAAAAAGGACCTACTCTGGGTGTGAAATGAGGCCTGAGGCATAGCCCTGCAGAAAATGCCTGTGGACAGCAGGTTCTGTTGTAGATGAGATGAGAACGTGCTTGACACAAGTCAGGGACGCATGTGCCTGTGCATGTAGGGAGCGTGTATGTGTGTGTGTGTGTG
>PVKV010038464.1:0-13899 GCA_004027835.1 Alouatta palliata | reverse complement strand
GAAGGCAGAGATGGCAGTGAGGTGACAGGGCAAGGATCTGTCTCAGAAGAAACTATTTGTTTTTTGTAAAGATGGGGACTCACTATGTTGTCCAGGCTGGTCTTGAACTCCTAGACTCAAGTGATCCTCCTACCTCAGCCTCCCAGAGTGCTAGGATTCCAAGCATGACCCATCACGTCCAGCCAACATACAGACTGGCATGTGGACTGACGTGTGTCACGGCACCATCCCACACGTCCTCTAAGAAAGGTTCTGAGGCTCCTCCTCATGCTGACGGCACGGCTGTGTGTCTGCACTCATTAATACCGGACAGACTGCCACACATCTGTCACAGGCCTGGGGCTGGGAGTCCCAGCTCTGGGCTCCCTCCCCACCTCAGAGGCACCCTGGACATGACGAGAGCAGGGCTCCAGACTCAGTGATCTGCCATGAGTCCCCACAGACAAGCAAACGACCCTGGCGGTGGCTGACGTCACCTGGCTTTCTGTCTGTAGAAGGGAAGGAGGAGCCGCTTTCTGTGTCACAGGGTGTCATGGGGCTGAAAGTGGCCGCATGCAAGGAGCTTGGCCAAGGTCAGCACCTGGGAAGCCCCAGCAAATCGTGCTCAGAACGAAGTGGCCCCCAGAGTGCTGTGGGACTGGCCAGGCCGGAGACAGGACACAGCACGGGCAGCGGTCTCCACAGATCCCGTGGGGCAGCCTGGCCTAGACGCAAACCGCCCACACACACCTTCCTCTGCAGCCACATGCTCAGGGACAGTGAGCCAAGAGCCACGTGGTGTCGCCGCTGCAGAGCGTGTGAGGACTCAGACAGCAGGTGATGCCAAAGGGCAAGGTGCATGTCAGGGCCGGGGGGCACCCACCATGGCCAAGACAAAGCCCACACCTGTCAGCCTCCAGCCCCCGGCCCCCAGGGAGGAAGGGGCGCAGGCATGGCCTCACCTGGCTGGCCTTGTGTCCTGGCCAGTGACAGGGAAGGCTTCGTGGGCATTTCTGCTTTTCTCGAAGGGAGCTCAGTGCCCTGCTCAAGCTCGATCACTGCTCCCCTCCAGCTTCAGGAGAGAAGAAAGGGCGTCAGCTGCCGTGAGACACGCCGCGTTTCCCACCCCCACGCTCGATACCCATGGCCGAGGCAGGGCCCTGCACCCATCACGGCCCTGTCTCCCTGCGGTGCAGGCTGCTGAGTGGCGGGAAACACAACGTGGCCCTGAGCTCCCGTGCCTGAGAGCCAGGACCACAGCGCTGCTCCAGGGTCAGGGCTGGCCTGAGGAATCGTGAGAAATAGCACTGCAGAGGTCGGAGGTGGGGGGCCTCTACAGTGGAGGACCAGAGAATCTGGCATCCAAACAGGGGCACTAGTGACAGTGAGGTGACCCCAGGATGGCCACACACACTCTGCTGTCCCTAGATGAGACACATGGCACCGCAGACTCCCCGTCTAGAGTGCAGCTGGGAGCCAGCGTAGAGGGCTTGCCGCACAGCCTCCTACCTGGGGCTGGGCCCGGGGACGCATTCACTTAGGGGCCTGTGGAGAATCTGCCCCAGCTTAGCGAAAGGCCTCTTACGGCCACTGACAGTTTACATGCTGGAGCAGAAACGTGGTACCTTTACAAGCTGAGGTCCAATGCTCTTTTCCTCTGAAAGTAAAGCCTCCTTGCATTCATGTCAACACTAACCTGAGTGCAGCAGCCCCCAAATTCTCCTCGTGGCGGTGAGGACCCCTCACGTGCACACGTCCACGGCTCTCACCACGCGCCTGAGTTTAGGGCCTCTGGGCCCGTTTTCTGAGCCCATCTCTCACAGCTGAGAATGCCTGTCGCAGGCCACTCCTTCCCAGCAGCCCTCACTGGCCCTGCCTGTCCACAGAGCAGAGCTCAGGTATGACCCACGCTTTGCGGCGGAGGGAGGAAGGGGGAGCCCTTCCTTCTACCTCAACTACAGCAACTCTGTTTCTACAAGCGTAACATGGAGCCAGAAATGAGGCTGAGACACCTCCAGTGCCGAGGCCTCACTGGGGTCCACAACCTGGACCCTGACCAAGTGGGTGGAGGCAGCACCCTAGGAGCCTGACACAGGCAACTCCCTCTCCCTCTGCTCACTGCCCAAACAGATGGGGCTCGGGAAGGGACGGCCCAGGCAGCCAGTGTCCACCTCTGAGCCTGGCTCCCCATCCCCTGACCCGAGTCCCCCCGCCAGCCACCCATGCACCCCTCACACACACATGAAATGGTCTCGTTCTGAAACGTGACTGCATACCATGAGGACAGAATCAGGGACCTACTTCAGCTCTGACCTCCAGTTTTAAAAATTCGACTCTGAATCCGAGGTTAATGAACACAGATTACAGAGCACCCGTTGTCAGGCTCTAAGGAAAGTCCATCTCAGACACAATTCTGGTTTTCGCTGTCTTGTTTTTTGGAACATAAACCCCTGAGCTGCGGCATACACCCAGCCCTGCACTGCGTACCTGATGACCGTCCTCTTCGGGTCTCCTTCCGGACGGGTGCCCACAGGGGCTTCTTCCCTTTTCTTGGCCTCCTCCTGCGTCCCATCCTTCAGGTGTTGGCTGGGGGGTCTAATCTGCAGGTGACGTGGTCCCCGATGGATGAGCCTTTGTGACTTCTGGATAGAAATCGGTCACACAGGAAGTCACCGGGCACCTGTGAGCTGCCCTTTTTTCCTGTAAGGGACACTCTCAGGTGCAGCCCCCACCTCCCGACTGAGCTTCTGACCTCAGACTCAATACTTTGGTTTAAAATGCAATAGGCAGCTTCAGAAGACAGGTCTCAGGAGCCTGGGGACACTGCCAACTGGCTGAATTGTCCCAGGCAAAGCACTTAAGCCCCTCCCATGGCGCAAATATTTCAAAACTCTCACAGGTCCTAAAGGGTTAACCAGAATGAGCTGGAGCAAACACCAGCTCTAGCAACAGCTCTGGGTCCCAAGGCCTCCCAAAGAGTCACCCGCAACTTGACGAAGGCGCCCACATAGAGTCACCTGCAACATGACGAAAGCGCCCACATATGGAGGCGCCCACACAGTCACCCGCAACGTGTGGAAGGCGCCCACATCCTTGCTACAAAGCACAAAGATTCTGACAACAGAGGGAGCCAGGTTCCCCTTGTCAGGTGCCCCCGCCGTGTGTTGTGGGTCTTCTATCCACCCCGCCTCCCTGTCCCGTGTTTCCCCACACGCGGGCACAGAGCCCCATCCCTGTCCTGCCTTCCCCACGTAAACAGGACCATGGGAAAGCAGGGCCGTGCTGCAGACAGTCACCGACCGAGGCTTAGACACTCCCATGCGTGGCTAGAGGCAAATTCATTCTCTCTTATGGCCGCAGTTTTCCATGGTATTACCAAACCTTAATTAATATTATTATTATTATTATTATTGTTATAGAGACGGGGTCTGCCTATGTTGCCCAGGCTGGTCTCAAACTCCTGGCCTCATGAATTCCTCCTCCCTCGGCCTCCCAAAGTGCTGAGATGACAGGTCGCAGCCACCGCACCCAGCCCAAACCATAATTTTGTACTTCTTTACTGATGGATACACTGTTCTACTTCTTTTTTAAAGGAAAGAACACCGACTTATGGCTGGGTGCAGTGGCTCACGCCTGTAATGCCAGCACTTTGGGAGGCTGAGGCAAAAGGATCACCTGAGGTCAGGAGTTCAAAACCAACCTGGCCAACATGGTGAAAGCCCATCTCTATTAAAAATACAAAAAATTGACCAGGCACTGTGGTATATGCCCGTAATCCCACACAGAGTCTCGCTGTGTTACCCAGGTCAGAGTGCAATGGCATGATCTCAGCTCACTGCAACCTCTACCTCCCACGTTTAAGCGATTCTCCTGTCTCAGCCTCCCGAGGAACTGGGATTACAGATGCCCACCACTACATCTGGCTGATTTTCTGTATTTTTAGTAGAGACGGGGTCTCACCATGTTGGCCAGGCTGGGTTTTGAACTCCTGGTTTCATGCCATCTGCCTGTCTTGGCCTCCCAAAGTGCTGGGATTATAGGCGTGAGCCACGTCGCCTGGCCCCAGCCTGTTGTTTTTTTTTTTCTTTAAATAGAGACAGGGTCTCTCACTATGTTGCTCAGGCTGGTCTCGAACTCCCAGGTTCAAGCAATCTGCCCGCCGCAGCCTCTCAGAGTGCTGAGATGACAGGTGTGAGTAACCAGGTCCGCTGTGTGTCCGTCCAGTCTCTTCCTGCCCAGGTGGCTCAGTCACTGTCCTCTTCACCTCCCTGCTACTGAGTCCACAGTGGAAGGTCAGAAGGAACTATCAGAATTACATCACTAAGATTATCTATTTTTTTTTTTTTTTTTCCTGAGACAGAGTCTTGCTCTGTCACCCACGCTGGAATGCAGGGGTGTGATCTCGGCTCACTGCAATCTCCACCTCCTGGGCTTAAGCAATTCTCCTGCCTCAGCCTTCCAAGTAGCCGGGATTACAAGAGTGAGCCACCACCTGGTTAATTTTTTTTTTTTTTTTTTGTATTTTCAGTAGAGATGGGGTTTTGCTATGTTGGCTAAGCTGATCTTGAACTCCTGGCCTCAGGTGATCTACCGTTCTCAGCCTCCCAAAGTGCTAGGATTACAGGCGTGAGCCACCGCGCCCGGCCGAACTTAAACCTTTATAGCAGAAGAAGACAATGTCTAATTACTTTTGAGTTTCATAGTTTTATTCATACGAATTATGCCTAGGAATTTCGTGGCATTCTTTTCTTTCTTCTTTGTTTGTAAACCCAGAAGAATTACCACGTTCATTTTTATGTTAAAATACAACTTACAAGTCCATCATTTCCCATCATCCCCCGTCCTTGTACAAAAGCAGGGCGACAATGTGCAAAGCAGAGCTTTTAGATTCCTCTCTTGTGGCGATCAGCTGTTCCTTTAGCTTAGTTCTTGGTACATGTAGTCAGCTGTACTTTGCTCTGAAAAGATTTGTTAAATGGGTGGCATTCTTTTCTTGTTATTGTAATGGAGATCTATTTTCTCTTTTCTTTCTTTTTTTTTTTTTGAGACTGAGTCTCACTCTATCGCCCAGGAACAATCTCAGCTCACTGCAACCTCTGCCTCCCAGGCTCAAGTGATTCTCCTGCCTCAGCCTCCTGAGTAGCTGGGATTACGGGCACACACCACCACGCTTGGCTAACTTTTATATTTTTAGTAGAGATGGGGTTTCACCATGTTGGCCAGGCTGGTCTCAAACTCCTGACCTCAAACCTCAAGTGATCTGCCTGCCTCAGCCTCCCAAAGTGCTGAGATTACAGGTGTGAGCTACCACACCCTGCTGAGATCTCTTTTCATAATATTTCTAATTGATTATTGCTGCTATATAGCAAAGTTCTCTAAAACTAATTTCTAAGCCTGATGAAGTCATAAGAAGCATACTTGGTAAACGATGAAATGTTCTAACTCGCAACAGTCATACGAACAATAAAGGAAAACATCAAATTCCTGAGAATCATCAAAGGACACGGACGCCTACAGGAGGGCGCGTGTTCGGCCGTTCATCCCCTCTCCCCTCCTGCAGTCCACAGTGTTCTTGCTTCTGGGGGGACACAAACGTCCACGAAAAGCAGGCACCCATTTTTGACTGCCACGTGGGAAACATTTCCACCACGAGGACACCCAGTGCTGCCATGCTACCGCTCTCAGGGCCCGTAGCAGGGGAAGCAAATTTGGGAAGAGTGTGTCATGATACCCATCGTGAGACATCAAAATTTCACAACCTTTAACTCATAATGGTTTATGTACAATGGATGTAACCGGGACATTTACAAATGAAGAAAGAATCAACAGATAAATGATTTAGCAAATGACGGTTTATCCATGCAATGGAAAAGAGCTATCAAAATCTGCATGAAAGGAATTTTCTCATAATGTGCATGAAAAAAACAGGGACCAATCTAGCCCCTAACCCTCAATTACATACACACGAGTGTATCCAAATACCAATCCAGACCCTCACCCTCAATTACATACACACGTGTGTATCCAAATAAAATTCTTGTTATTTTTTTTCTTGAAACAGGGTCTCCCTGTCACCCAGGGTGGATCACAGCTCACTGCAGCCTCAACCTCCCAAGCTCAAGAGATCCTCCCACGTCAGCCTCCCAGGGAGCTGGGACTACTGGCACGTGCCACCATGCCTGGCTAATCTTTTTTTTTTTTTTTGGTACAGATGGGGTCTCACCGTGTTGCCCAAGCTGGGCTCAGGCAATCAGCCTCCCTTGGCCTCTGAAAGTGCTGGGATTCCGGGTGTGAGCCACCATGCCTGACCCAAATAAACTGAAGGACATACACCAAATGTTTCAAGAGTTGCAATGGGTACAGGTGTAACGTGCGGTTGTGTTTGCTTCCCATTTATAATTTCCGGATGTTTCCATTTTCTCTCCTCAGCCCCTATAACGTTCGAAATCAGCCAGATGTGGTGTCTCATGCCTGTGATCCCAGCACTTTGGGAGACTGAGGCAGGAGGATCACTTGAGCTCAGGAGTTGGAGACTAGTCTGGGCAACACAGCGAGACCTCATCTCTATTACAGTATAATTCCGGCCAGGCACGGTGGCTCACGCCTGTAACCCCAGCACTTTGGGAGGCCGAGGCAGGTGGATCATGAGGTCAGGAGTTCGAGACCAGCCTGGCCAACTAAAAATATAAAATACATAAATTAGATGGGCGTGGTGGCGTGTGCCTATAATCTCAGCTACTCAGGAGGCTGAGGCAGGAGAACTCCTTGAACCCGGGAGGTGGAGGTTGCAGAAAACCAAGATCACAACACTGCACTTCAGCCTGGGTGACAGAGCGAGACTGTCTCTAGACAAAAAAAAAAAGAAATCGGATGGGTGCAGTGGCTCAGGCCTATAATCCCAGCACTTTGAGAGGCCGAGGCGGGCAGATCATGAAGTCAGAAGATCGAGACCAGCCTAACACAGTGAAACCCCATCTCTACTAAAAATACAAAAAATTAGCCAGGCATAGTGGCACACGCCTGTAGTCCCAGCTACTGGGAAGGCTGAGGCAGGAGAACGGCTTGAACCGGGAGACTGAGGTTGCAGTGAGCCAAGACTGCGCCACTGCACTCCAGCCTCGCAACAGAGCAAGACTCTGTAGCCAAAAAAAAAAAAAAAAAGAAAGAAAAAAGAATCAAAACACCCCCATGGCAGTCTGAGAGCAGCCAAACTCATGGGGGCCAATGCCCCTCTTGCTGGGATCCTTGGCCAGTGGGCAGGAGCCCGCCTCCATCTCCCAGCCCAGGAGCTGTTCCTTAGCAGGTGACAACTCCCAAGGCCGCTGTTAGAAAGCGCTTCCTGTCTGTCCCCGTGACACCCCTGCAGGGAACTGAAACCTCCACCTGGTGCTGAGGACTCTGGCAACAGTGGAAGCTCCCGAGGCCGCTGTTAGAAAGCGCTTCCTGTCTGTCCCCGTGACACCCCAGCAGGGAACTGAAACCTCCACCTGGTGCTGAGGACTCTGGCCACAGGGGAAGTTCCCGAGGCACTCCCACATCGCCTAGACGCAGTCACAGCTGCACCAACAACAGTACCTAACACCCACAGGGCCTCCAAAGGGTTCCGAGCAGCCAAATCACAGTCGGCACTGGTGTTCTCAGGGGTGTCAGGGATTTGGCTGTTCTTCCTGAACCAAATCTTCACGGACAGGACATTTTCCTTCTTCTCCGGCAGCCTCCTGATCCACTTGCAGTCTCCACTGCCCCTGCCCTCCTCCCTGACCCCAATCTTCTCAGCCAGGTGGCGCCTAGGACTAGGTTGGCTCCTTCCTCCAACCTTCGCACACGACACAAACCATCTATACCTAAGGACTCTTAAACCCTGTCTCCCCTGGCAGACTCTGATCCTGGCACACTCTGCCCACCACGGTCTCCATGGGGCCTCCCAGGGATCACACACTGGGCAGATGCAAAACAGAGCTCAGTGGTGGCCCCTCCACCGGGCACCCACCCTCCCTCTCCCAACCCATTCCTTTGGACTCGTCCCTGCACTCAGCTTTGCCCATGGCCAGGCAGCTCTTCCGGCCTCCTGCCCTCCACTGCGTCTCCACCTGCAGCCAGAGCAGTTTCAGAGCAAACATCTCTCTCAGACATGCAGTCCACGCCAACATCTTCCTGTGTACATCAACTGAAAACTCCAGTGCTGCCTCCAGGACCTGCAGGACCACGACTGGACTGAGCCAGCCCCCGCCTCCCTCCCGGCCCTGGGAATTTCACCTTCCCGAGTATGCCAAGGTCCCCCTTGCTTGAGCCAGTTTCACTCAGGCTCAAGTCGGCCTCTCCCCACCCTGCCCGGTGCCAGCAGCTTCTCAGCCCTCAGATCCTGTCCTGAGTGCCACGGCCTCCGCTGGGCCCTCGGATCCAGCCACTGTTCCTCCCCAGCGCCCTGCTCTTTTCCACATAGGACGTACACCATATGCCACCTGCCTCTGCGCGTCTGTGGCTGGTTTCTCACCAGCCTCTCCTACCAGCTGTGGCCACTCAAGAGGAAACATGTCTGTCTTATTCAACACTGCACGATCAGAACTAAAACGGTCACTGGCCTCGGCTGGTGTTCAAGAACGAAGCAAAGACTATGTCTCTCCTTCGTCAAGCAGTATCCAACCAGTCCAGACGAGAGAGAGGCCAACACACGGGACACATGGTAAAGGAAAATAATTCCTCTCAATCTTCAATGGTTTGAAATGCTTCTGGATCAGACCCCCATTATAACTCCACACCATGTGTTCAAAGTACCTGCGAGGAAATCTCTGGGAAGTCTTCAGGGTTGGTGTCTGCCTTCTGAGGAGCTGGAAAGACGGGTGGATTTGCCGGTTTCAACCCTGCGATTTCTGGCCTCACCTTCTGCTCTTCCTCTAGCTTGACAGATAGACCTGAATAAGAGAAGCTATTTTATTTCAAAGAAGCCACAAGGTCTACAAGAAATTTAAAGTGCTTCATAAAAGCACCTGGCAGGCACTATCCATTACAAAACAACATTATGAGGCCTGACAGTCACTGGAATGAATTCAGCAACGGCCCAAGGGAATGAAATCTTTTTCAAAACACTTGGCACTGTGTGTCCTCATCCGTGACACAGAAACCCACATCTTTTGCCTTCCTATTTTCCAATCAGGGAAGGTCAGCGTGTGGCACATGGGCACCTGGCGCCTCAGTTCTGGGACCCACGGTGCGGGGATGGGGCTGGGCCGCCCTTGGGCGCCGTCCTGGCCTGGGGGCCGCCCTGGCCACGTGAGCGAGAAGCCCGGGGCCTTCCATTCAGTGAAGTTCAGCATGTGGCACTGGGGCACATGAGCAACCTGTAGGAGGCCTTTAGCTCTGCTCCTAAGAGAAGCATCTTAGGCAAAGGCACAAGACATTCTCTACGTCCTCATCAGAACTCTGCCTGTTCTTTTCCAAACACACGCTAATGAGCGCTACAAAATCAGTGTGCTTATTTAGGCTGTGTTCAAGCCCACGAGCTGACTTACTCTATGAGAGAGGCTGGACATAACAGTACTTACACCAGGTAACTAGAAAGCAGTCAGACAGCATCAAATTCAGACCTGTGTTCTAGCCAGGTGGATAAATACAGCTCTACCTTTCTCTTTCTCTTGATTTCTTGCCAATTCGTTGCCACAAATGCCTCCAGGAGGTGTTTCAGGTAGAATGCGAGACAGCCTCTGCCCAATCAACCCTCAACACAGATACCATTTTCAAATCTACGTGTTTCTGATACCTTTCCAGTGGTCAGCCAAGTCCACGTAGAAGAGTCCACAGAAAATCAGAAAGACAAGGAGGAAGAGAACCACATTGTGCTGTAATCTTGACAGCTGCTTCCATTTCTAAGGGAGGTACAGAGAATGACATTTCTTACTGAATATATCCTACGGAAAGTTTCAACCGTCACAAACTATGAGGGCAATAAGGAATTCGGAAAGATCCAGTGTTCAGCTCTATTTCTTTTTCTTTCGGAGACAGGGTCTCAGTCTGTCAGACCTAGGCTGGAGTGCAGTGGCTGGAAAGCGGCATGAGCCACTGCAAGCAGCCAGCTCTATCTCTTTTGAATGGGGAGAAGCTGCCTCTCAGCAGGGAGTATGAGCATTGCTAAGACAACACTCTACATGTCATTAGTACACTGGTTCGGGTGTGATAAAAATAAGAAAAACAGAAACATTTCTGTCACATTTCCTAAGCAGTGAACAAAGACTCCCGAGATTTCCCCAGACGGAGCCCAAGCACCGCCCGGGCCATGCACGTGTCCGCATGTGGTAAGTTATCAATGCCCTTCAGCCTGAGACCTCCACCAACACCCTAGGAGCCAACCAAGAGGGGCTCGTTTCTCCTCGTACCGAGGGGAGCATACACCATAAGGAGCTGTTGGTTTCCGCTCCAAGAGGAACCGGGGCCTGGGCCAGGACCTTGCAGGAAAGTGAACGACGCCCAGACAACCTGCTGGGGCTCCGAGACCTCCTCCCACCACCGCCCCGCAGAACTGGGGCCGCTGACACCGCTGCAGGCGAGCCGACCACGACTGCCCCGACCCGGAACGCACATCTGCCCCTTTTGGCAGGGAAGGGGCGGAGAGGCCGGCGCCGGGGGAGTCGTGGCCGCCCGTCCAGACACCGCTCGAAGCCGCAGGCCGGGAGGGCGGCGGGCGCAGCGGCCCCGGTCCCGGGTCAGCCCGGCGCGGCCCTCACCCTCCAGCACGAGCGCCGCCGCCAACTCTTGCTGTTGTCGTAGTTCTCGCCAACGCTCAACGTCACCGAGACGAAGTCCCGATGAGGCGGCGGCGGCGGGTACATGACGACGGTGGTGGCGACGGCCCGGGGGACCCCGCCCACTGGCGGCGTCAGGAGGTCCGACTCTGGGAAGAACCGAGAGCTCCTCACCTTCGGCCCCCGCAGGCAGCACGGCTACGCGACCACGCATGCGCCGCGTCTCTGGACGGTCACTGCGCCTGCGCCCGCCCCCGCTACGTTCCAGCGTGCGAGGTTGCGTTCGGCGGCGGCTGCGTCAGAGAACAGCTGTGACTCCGCCCAGCCCTCAGGTTCATTGCGTTTGCGCCCGGCCGCGCCTCCCCAGATACGCTCCGAGCGGCGCGGCGGTAGCGACGGCCTGTTCCGGGTTCCTCCTGGGGCGTGGTCGCTGCCGGGGATCCCGCGTAGTTCTCTCCGCGGTGCTGGCGCTGGGCTCCTCTCGCCTCCTGTAGTCGGGCGGCACCGGTTTTGCCCGCCCCGGCGAGGAGACGCAGACACCCGGGAGCCGGGGAGGCGGCCGAGCGACGCCGCCATATTGGCGGGGGCCCCCGGCGCCCCGACGCCTTGGTTCCGGGACCCGCGGAGCGGGGATGGGGTTGGGCCGCCCTTGGGCGCCGTCCTGGGCTGGGGGGCCACCCTGGCCGCTTGGTCACCGGCAAGGAGCCCATGGCCTCACTCTGGGGCGGCCTCGCGGGGGCCGAGGGAAGGACCGGCCCCTCCCGGGGTCGCGGACACCGCAGAGCGGGGCGAAGCTGGGCAGCACCCGGGCTGGGGTGGCCGCCACCACGAGCCAAGCTGGCCGGTCCGCATCTCACCGGCCCCGGGGCTCGAGCGACGCGCCTGGGCAGGGGCCGAGCGAGGGGGCCAAGCGGCGGGCTAGACCCACAGTCCCCGCGCCGTGGACGGGTCGGGGCTTTCAGACGCGGCTCCAGCCCTCGGACCCGGTAGCCTTGGAGGTCAGCTTGAGATGACTGCGCTTTCTGCGCGCGTTGTCCTCCCCTAAAATGACAAAGCGACGTTCCTGGCCGCCCGAGGCCCTCCCTGCCTGGGTTCTTCCCTGGAACCTCAGCCTCGGCCCCCTCTCATTCTCTCCTGGCCAAGCTGCCTGCTGCCCCTTGGGCGAGTCTGCTGCATGCCACCGTCCTGGCTGTGGCATTTCTGGGTGTCTGGAGGGCCCCTCCCCACCCTGGCAGCTCGGTACGTGGCTGGTCTCTGTTCCCCTGCCCTTCTAGGGGTCATCTTGAGGTCTCTCCTGGTCTCTGGCCCTTGTGATACTTGCCATTACCCAAATGAAGTCACTTATGTCACGTTCTATCAAATTAGAGTCGGGAGGTTATGAAGAAGCCCTCGCAAACATTAACAACGGCTGGCTGTCTTGGCCAGTAAGCTATCGCCAGGGCCTGCGGCAAACCCTTCTAACCTTTGGTCTTTATAACCTTTGATTTCTTTTTTTTTTTTTTTTTTTGAGATGGAGTCTTGCTCTGTTGCCCAGGCTGGAGTGTAATGGCGTGATCTCGGCTCATTGCAACCTCGGCCTCCTGGGTTCATGTGGTTCTCCTATCTCAGCCTCCCGAGTAGCTGGGATTACAGGTGCACACCACACACTCGGCTAATATTTTTGTATTTTTAGTTAAGACGGGGTTTCGGGGCCGGGCGTGGTGGCTCACGCCTGTAATCCAAGCACTTTGGAGGCCTAGGCAGGCGGATCAAGACCAGGTTCATCCTGGGAAGTCGGGAGTTCAAGACCAGCTTGACCAACATGGTGAAACCCCGTCTTTAAAAAAATAATAATTTTTAATAATAATAAAAAAAAAAAAGACGGAGTTTCCCCGTGTTGGCCAGAATGGTCTCTATCTCCTGACCTCGTGATCCACCCACCTCGGCCTCCCACAGTGCCTGGCTAACCTTTGGTTTCAAAACAGCTTATGGTAACTTCTCTTTGTCTTTAAAAGATTTATCTTGGGGCCAGGCGCCAGGGCTCCTGTAATCCCAGCACTTTGGGTGGCCGAGGCATGCAGATCACCTGAGGTCAGGAGTCCAAGACCAGCGTGAGCAACTTGGTGAGACCCCGTCTCTACAAAAAATACAAAAAAAAAATTAGCTGGGCGTGGTGGCACATGTCTGTAGTCTCAGCTACTCCGGAGGCTGAGGCAGGAGAATTCCTTGAACCCAGAAGGTGAAGGTTGCAGTGAACCAAGATCACACCACTGAACTCGTGCCTGGGCGACAAAGCAAGACTCTGTCACCAAAAAAAAAAAAAAAAAAAAAAAAAAAAAAAAAAAAAAAAAACCCTTGGGTGGGGCACAGTGACTCCTGCCTGTAGTAATCCTAGCACTTTTGGAGGCCAAGGTGGGCAGATCCCGTGAGCTCAGGAGTCCAGCCTGGGCAACATGGTGAAACCCGTCTCTACAAAAAATACAAAAATGAGTGTGGCGTGGTAGTGTGCGCCTGTGGTCCCAGCTACTCTGGAGGCCGAGGTGGGGGGATCACCTAAGCCCGGGAGGACAAGGCTGCAGTGAGCCATGATCCCACCACTGCTCTCCAGCCTGGGAAACAGAGACCCAGTCTCAAAAAAAGAAAGAAAAAAGATTCCCCCTTTTCTTTATCCCCACCATATGCCTACGGCCCACTGAGGCCTGCATAGCCTAAATCGCAATCATGTTATTCTCAAATGCATTTGTTGTGGAGAGCCTGAGTTTCTCTTTAGATGGACACCACTCACTCTTGTCAAGTCCCTGCGGTGCCCCAAGCATCCCTCCCATGAGGTTAGCAGGGGGACCTTTGCCTCTGGAGCCTGCAGGTGCAGAGGGTGAGTCTCCAGGGGATCAGAGCTGAGCATGCAGAAGCCAACCCTGGAGAGCACCCGAGGCTTCTGACCCCAGGTTGTCTCAGGCCCTCCTGAGACCTGGTGAAGAGTGGGATGGGAGCGCAAGGGATTCCTGGGCACCCCAAGCAGTCTTGGCCTTCATCTGTGAACTCACCCCAAGAGGGCCCCAGTGAGGCCAGCCCTGGGCCACAGCTGTCAACACCTGACCCTTGTTCCCACCAGCCATGCACTAGCCAAAAACTGCACTTGCCAGGGTCTCAGTCAATCACAGCACCTCGTGTTTACTGGAAACCTCCCAGCGACAGAACATGAAGA
>PVKV010038463.1:0-13894 GCA_004027835.1 Alouatta palliata | reverse complement strand
GCATGGGGAGAAATGCCAGATATGGGTGATGGGGAGGAAGGCAGCAGATCACACTGCCATGTGTGTTCCTATGTAACAATCTTGCATGTTCTTCACATGTAACCCCAAACCTAAAATGCAATAAAAAGTATATATACATTAAAAAAAAAAGAGTATACATTATTCTAATAGAGTATCCTGTAGATACTATATCAGATATAGAATATACATTATTCTCAGAGTATCCTGTAAATACTCTGTTATAGAATATACATTATTCTCATAGAGTATCCTGTAGGTACTCTATCGATAAAATATAAATTATACATTATTCTCATCTGCACATTGAAAATACTTCAAAATTTATTATATGTATGGTAATAAAGCAAGGCTCAATAAATTAAAAAAAATAGAAATAATACCAACCATAATATTGAAACACAGTGTAATGAAAATAGAAATCAAAGCAAAGAAGATATCTCAAAACCACAAAATTACATGAAAATTAAACAACTCCATCCTGAATGACTTTTGAGTAAACAAAAAAACTGAGGCAGACATCAAAAAATTATTTTAAATAAATAAAAGAGAGACACAAGATACAAAAACCTCTGGGATGCAGTTAAATTAGTGTTAAGAGAACAGTTTATAGCTCAAAACGCGTATCTCAAAAAGTTGAATAGCTCTCAAAATAACAATCTAATCTCACACCCACAGGTACTAGGAAAACAAGAACAAACTAACCACAAAGCTACCAAAAGGAAAGAACTAAAATCAGAGAACAGAATAAAATTCAGACTCAAAAATTTAAACAAAGAATTAACAAATGTTGGCTCTTTGAAAGGTCAAACAAGGTTCATAGACCACTAGCTGGATTATAATCAATCTCACAGAAATGCAAAAGATCCTCCATGACTGTTATGAATATGATTACCTCTATTCACACAAACTAGAAAATTTAAAGAAAGACAGATAAATTCCTGGAAACACACAAGCTCTCAAGTTTTAATCAGAAAAAAAAAATAAAAACTCAGAATAAAATCAATGTTGATTTTCAAAATTGAATCAGTAATAAAAAATCTGCCAATCAAATAAACCCTGGACCAGATAGATTCATAGGTGAATTCCACCAGATATAGAAAAATAAGCTGATAAAAGTTCTACTGAAACTATTTAAAAAATTCTAGGGGATACTACTCCTTAACTTATTCTTTGAAGTCAGCATCACCCTTATAGAAAAGTATGTGAAAGACACAATTAGAAAAGAAAACTATAGGGCAATATTCCTAATAAAAAATAGATGCAAAATTCCTCAACAAATACTAGAAAACTGAATCCAGCAATATATCAAAAAGTTAATTCACCATGATCAAGTTAGTTTCATAACTAGGATGCAAGGATGGTTTAATATAGGCAAACCAATAGTTGCAATTTACCACATAAACAGAAATACATACAAAAATATATGATCGTCTCAATAGATACAGAAAAGGCTTTCAATAAAATTCAATATAAC
Source organism: Alouatta palliata (assembly GCA_004027835.1). Taxonomy (NCBI): domain Eukaryota; kingdom Metazoa; phylum Chordata; class Mammalia; order Primates; family Atelidae; genus Alouatta; species Alouatta palliata. The sequence continues at coordinate 12,399 of PVKV010038463.1, read as the reverse complement.
TTCATGATAAATACTCTCAAGAAACTACTCATCAAAGGAACATACCTTAAAATAATAAGCAAACTGATATTGTTTGCCTCTAAGTCTCCCTTCAAATCTTATCTCAAGTTGTAATCCCCACGTGTTAGACAAGTAGTCTGGTAGGAAGTGACTGATTTATGGAGACACACATTCTTCTTGCTGCTGTCATGATAGAGTTCTCATGGCATCTGGTTGATTTGTGTATGGTGATCACGCTTCTCTCTCTCTCTCTCTCTCTCTCTCTCTCTCCTACTTAATGTAAGACCTTCCTTGTTCCTCTTTGCCTTCTGCTATGATTGTAAGTTTCCTGAGGTCTACCCAGACATGCAGAACTAAGAGTCAACTAAACCTCTTTTCAAGAATTTTGCACTCTCAGGTAGTTCTTTGTAGCAGTGTGAAAACAGACTAATACAAAAAAAAAAAAAAAAAAGGTACTGGTAGTGGGGCTCTGCTGTAAAGATACCTGAAAATGTGAAAATGACTTTGAAACTGGGTAACGGGCAGAGCCTGGAATAGTTTGGAGGGCTCAGAAAAAGACAAGAAGTTGAGTGAAAGTTTGGAACTTCCTGGAGACTTGTTGAATGTATGACGAAAAAGCCAATAGTGATACAAACAATGAAGTCCAGGCTGAGGTGGTCTCAATGGAGATGAGGAACTTACTGGGAACTACAGAAAACATTACTCTTGCTGTGCTTTAGCAAACAAAATGGCAGCATTTTGCCCCTGTCCTAGAAGTCTGTGGAACTTTGAACTGGAGAGAGATGATTTAGGGCATCTGGAAGAAGAAATTTCTAAGCAGTAAAGCATTAAAGAGGTGACCTGGCTTTTTCGAAAATCGTACACTCATATTTATGAAGAAAGAGATGATCTGAAATTGGAAATTATGTTTAAAAGGGAAGCAGAGCATAAAAATTTGGAAAATCTGCAGCCTAACCATGAAGAATTAAAAGAAAAACCCTTTTTCTGGGGAGATATTCAAGCCAGCTGGAGAAATTCACAGAAGTAATGAAAAGTCAAATTTTAATAGCCAAAACAATAAACCAACACCTTCAGGGCATTTCAGATATCTTCACTGCAGTCTCTCCCATCACAGGCCCAAAGACTTAGGAGGTAAAAATCGTCTTGTGGGCTGAGTCCAGGGTCCTGCTGCACTGTGCAGCCTCAGGACTTGGTGTCCTGTGTCCCAGCTGCTCCAGCTCCAGCCGTGGCTAAAAGGAGTCAAACAACAGATTGGTCATTGCTTAAGAAGGTGCCAGCTCCAAGCCTTGGTGGCTTTCATGAGATTCTGGGTCTTTAGCTACACAGAGGTCAAGAGTTGAGGCATGACTGTCTTGACCTAGATTTAAGAGGATGTATGAAAACACCTGGATGATAAGGCATACATTTGCTGCCTGGGCAGAATCCTCATGGAGAACCTCTACTAGGGCACTGCGGAGGGGAAATGTGGGGTTGCAGCCGTCACACGGAGTCCCCACTGGGGCACTCCCTAGTGGAGCTGTGAGAAGAGGACCATCGTCCTCCAGATCCCAGAAGGGTAGATCCACCAACAGCTTGCACCATGTTCCTGGAAAAGCTGAAGGCACTCAAAACCAGCCTATGAAAGCAGCCATAGGGGCCGTACCCTGCAAAGCCTCAGAGGCACAGCTGCTCAAGGGCTTGAGAGCCAATCCCTTGCATCAGTGTGTCCTGGATATGAGATATGGAGTCAAATGAGATTTTGGAGCTTTAAGATTTAGTAGTTTCCCTGCTGGGTTTCAGACTTGCATGGAGTCTGTAGCCTCTTGGTTTTGGCCAATTTCTCCCATTTCTAATGGCAGCATTTACTCAATGCTGGTCCCTCCATTGTACCTAGGAAGTAACTAACTCATTTTTGATTTTACAGGCTCATAGGTGGAAGAGACTTGCCTTGTCTAAGATGAGACTTTGGACTTGGACTTTTGAGTTAATGATGGAATGAGTTATGACATTAAGGGACTGTTGGGAAAGCACCGTTGATTTTGAAATGTGAAAGGGACATGAGATTTCAGAGGGGTAAGGGATAAAATAAGATGGTTTGGCTCTGTGTTCCCATCCAAATCTTATCTCAAATGTCCACATTCTAGGGGAGTGGCCTGGTGAGAGGTGATTTAGTCATGGGGGCAAATTTCTCTTTTGCTGTTCTTGTGATAGAGTTCTTACTATCTCACTTGTGATAGAGTTGTTTAAATAAGCATGTGGCACTTCCCACTTCTCTCTCATTCTCTCCAACCACCCTGCACGATGTGCCTTGCTTTCCATTTGCCTGCTGCCATAAATGCAAGTTTCCTGAGGCTTCTACAGCCATGGAGAATTGTGAGTCAATAAAACCTCTTTTCTTCACAAATTACCCAGTCTCAGGTAGTTCTTTATAGTAGTGTGAGAATGGACTAATTCACCATCTATGACAAACCAACAGCCAATATTTTACTAAATGGACAAAAGTAGGAAGCATTCTCTTTGAGAACCGGAAAAAGTAAATGATACTCACTCTTACCACTCCCATTCAGCATAGTATTATAAGTGCTAGCCAGAGCAATAAGGCAAGAGAAAGAAAAGGCATCCAAATAGGAAAAAGTCAAACTATTTCTCTTCATGGGCAACATGATTCTATACCAATAAAACCCTCTAGACTGACAAAAGGCTCCTGGAACTTATAAGTGACTTCAGTAGAGTTTTAGGAAATGAAATTAATGTACAAAAATTAGTAGAATTTTTACACATTAATAAAGTTCAAGCTAAGAGCCAAATCAAGACATCATCCTATTTAGGATAACCACACACAAAAATAAAATATCTAGGAGTACATCTATCCAACAAGGTAAAAAATATAAAAATGCTGCTATAAGAAATTTGTAGATGACACAAATGAAAAAAAGTTCTATGCTCACAGATTGGAAGAATCACTATTGTCAAAACAGCCCTACTGCCCAAAGCAATCTACAGATTCAAAGCTATTCCTATCATATTATTAATTTCATTCTTCACAGAATTAGAAAAGTCTGTTTATAAAATTAATATTGAACCACAGAAAAGCCAAAATAGCCAAAGCAATCTTAAACAAAGAACAAAGCCAGAGGTATCATATTTCCCGATGTCAAATGGTAAGGTTACAATAATCAAAACAGCGTGGTAGTGGTACAAATACAAAGTTCATGGAATCCTTGGGATGTTGCATTACTAGCTAGAAACCTCTGTGGCTGGTGGTACTTTTTCCCATGTTTTTGTTGGGCCTGCTGGGCTTGTTCTGCCCGGTTGACCTGGCAGAGGCTACACTCGGCTCATGCTACCCAGCCTGGGTCCCATGCCTGCCAAAGTCAAACCAAGTGTGGAGCAGCAAGGAGTGTGTGAGCAAGTGAGTGTGGGGTCTGGCCACTTCTCATAGCCAGGCACGCTGGCTGTGGTAGGGCTGGTAGCTATAGGTACTGACATGGGTGTCAGCTCCCTGTAAGGTAGTAGCTGGACCATGCATACTGCAAGCAGTTTCCACTGTGGGTGCCACAAAACAGCATGGCACTTAGAAGCTTAGAGATGCCAGGAACCACAGAACCTCAAAGAGAGTGTCACCACCCTGGCTTGGGTAGCTCCTAGGTCTGGGATCCCTAAAAAGCCATAGCTCTTGTCTCTTTCTCTTCACATGTAACATGGCTAGTGGGGGTGTGTTTCAGCCCTGTTTTGGTTACAGCTCTTTCAGTCCTGCTATTTAGTGGGTTCCAAATTCTTGTCCCATGTCCAGGAAGAATGAGGTATGTGGACAACTGGAGGGTGAGCAAGGTAGAGAGATATTTTATTGAGTGATAATACAGCTTACAGGAGACCCAAAGTGGTTAGCTGTTTTCCACAAGCAGGTCATCCCAACGAGTGCAGCTGTTGGTGGAGAGGAGACCCAAAGTGGGTAGTTCCTATCTGTAAGCAGGTTGTCCCAATGTCTGTGCAGTCCAAGGTGGCAAGGAGACCCAGAGTGGGTAGCTCCTATCTGCAGGCAGGTCATCCCATCATCTGCCTGAGTCTGGATGAGTTTGGGGTTTTTATGGGCTTCAAAGGGAAGAAAGTTTCTGCTGATTGGTCCATGGGCAGCCATGGGCAGGCCTGGAAAAAGCACGATAACTTATCACTCCAGTCCATGGAACTGGCAGCCTGGCCCCCATTCTTTGGGCTCTTCCTGGGTTGAAGGTGGGGCATCACTGGGGACCAACCCCTTGCTCCCCAGAAACCTGCCTCTGCCACAATTAACCTGCCATCCACAGCATCCGTGGAGACTAGGCTGTTCACGCTGAGGGACACCTGCAGGCCCACACTGAGTTTTCTTCAGCCCACATGCTCATTGGTGTCCAAAGTCCAGAGAGAGGGCCAAGGGAGTAGGGACCCAGTGTGTCAGCACTGCCTGTAGTGTGTACACACCTGGCCCGGTGACACCACCACCCAGATTCTGCCTCAACTTTGCTCTGAAGTCAGAGTGGGTGCTGGGAGCAGGGAGAGGCTAGCCAGGAGGAGCAGGCACATCTGAGCCTGTGGGGGCAAGAGGACTTCCCAGGCTCTGGAGGGTGTAAGAATGTGGCCACAGGCAGGCAGCTTCAGCTGTACCTTGAAGGGCAGGGCTCCTATCCTGCCAACTTGGAGGAGAATGAGCCTTCTGCTTGTTTCTGGCTCATGCTGGCTCATGAAGCATGCAGCCCCAGCCATACCTCTCCTGCTGCAGCTGGTGTCTTCACACAGGCCATTCCAGATAAGCTACTGCTGCTATCACAAACACAGAGATGAGTGTAACAGAATAGAGAACCCAGAAATAAAGCTGCACAGCCACAACCATCTGATCTTTGATAAAGCTGATGAAAGTAAGCAATGGAGAAAGGACTCCCTATTCAATAAATTGTGCTGAGATAGCTGGCTAGCCATGTGGACCCCTACCTTTCACCATATGCAAAAATTAACTCAAGATGGATTAAAAATTTAAATGTAAAACCTCAACTTACAAAAATCCCAGGAGAAAACCTAGGAGATACCATCCTGGACATCATACTTGAGAAAGAGTTTATGACTAAGGCCTGAGAAGCAATTGCAGCAACAATAAAAATTGACAAATAGGATATAATTAAATTAAAGAGCATCTGCACAGAAAAAAAAACTATCAATGGAGTAAATAGACAACCTACAGAATGAGAGGAAATATATGGAAACTATACGTCTAAAAAAGGTCTAATAGAGAAAAATATAAGGAAATTAAATAATTCAAGAAACAAAAACAACTTCTTTAAAAAGTAGGCAAAAGACATAAACAGACACTTCTTAAAAGAAGACAAGTGGGCAAAAATCATGAAAAAATGCTCAGCATCACAAAACATCAGACAAATGCAAATCAAAACCTCAGTGGGATATTATTGCACCCCAGTCCAATGGCTATTACTTAAAAAATCAATAAACAACAGATGCCGGTAAGGCTATGGAGAAAAGTGAGTGCTTACACACTGTTGGTGAGAATGTAAATTAATTTACCCACTGTGGAAAGCAGTTTGGAGATTTCTAAAAGAACTTAAAATGGAACTACAATTTGTTGCAGCAGTCTTATCACTGCATATATATCCAAAAAAGCTATATTATTTTTCTAAGAAAAAGACTCATGTATTTGTACATTCATTGCAGTGCTATTCACAACAGCAAACACATGGAATAACTCTAGGTGCCATGGACAGTGTATGATAAAGAAAATGTGATATATCTACACCATGGAATAATATGCTGCCATAAAAAAGAATGAAATTATGTCCTTAGCAGCCACATAGATAGAGCTGGAGGTCATCATCCCAAGCCAATAATGTACAACAGAAAACCAAAAAAGTGCATTTTCTCACTTATGAGACCTAAGCATTTAGTACTCATGGGCATATAGATGGCAACAAATGGCAACAATATAAACTGGAGTCTACTAGAAGGGAGAGGAAGAGAAGAGGGCAAGATTTGAAAAATTAACGTTTGGATACCATGCTCAGTACCTAGGTGATAGGATCATTTGTAGCCAAAATAACATCATGCAATATACCCAGGTAATAAACCTGCACATGTACTCCCTGACTCTGAAATGAAATTTTGAGAAAATTATCTTTGCAGATATTCTTAAGTTAAAGATCTTGACATTGGAAATTATCCTGCATTATCTGAGTGATTCATGCATGCAATTATAAATGCCTTTGTAACAGACAGGTAGAGAGAAATTTTACCTATCCAGAAATGTAGGCAATAACCATGGAGGCAGATAGGAGTGAGGTGGAAACAAATGAAAGAATGCTGATAGCCTATCAGAGAGTGGAAGAGGTGGGAAATAGATTCTGCCCTAGCACCTCCAGACAGTGTGTGGCCAATCTGTTGCACTGATTTCAACCTTGATACTAATTTTGGCTTTTGGCCCTAGAACTGTGAGAAAATAAAATTCAATTTTTTTAAAGAATGAAATAAAGTAAAATAAAATACTGACATTTGACTCACATATATTGACGACTACTATTGGCTACTCAAAATATTATGTGTTTTCTATGTGGATTTATTAGGATAGCTGTTGTTACCTGTTTATAAATATGAATAAATTGTTCTTTTTGCCTTGAAATATTTTACTATAACCATGAAAATACATACATATTAAAATATAATATAATTTAAATGTAATAAGTGTTATTTTAGAGCTTAAATTATTATTCCAGAAGAACAACATAACATCTATTTACGTCTTTGGTGGAAGGGTACTGATGTTGGTCAAGGGACAGTTACTAAGCATGTGAAATCTAAGGTCTCTTAAAGAATAGAATAATTAGATCATTAGTAACTGAAGATAGAAAACCCTACCCTGACTTTCCCACATATGTGACAAAATGAGTAATGTAAACACATGTTGTAAGTGGAACATTTTTTTGTCTACTTAGAAAATAAAGAAGTTTAGTATTTTATAAGAATAGCATAAAAGGGAAGACAAGGCCAACTCATGAATGTTTTAATGTTTTTTTTTAAAAAAATTGAAGTCAGAGCCATTTAGAGTTAGGCATTGCTTAGATATTAAGAGGAATTGTGGTTTAATCACATTTCCATTTAGATAAACTGTTCTAGAGGCATTAAGGCATTTATGCTCATCACATAAATTCCAAAGAAATGGACTATTTAGGTAGGTTTTAGGAATATTCAAGAGGCTGGCAGTTTAAACACTGTCACTTCATCTTCAAAACACTTTCTTAAAATACAAAACATTTCCTTCATTTTATAGATAAAGACATTTATATTCTGAGATATTGTATCGTTTTATTTTATTCAATTATCCCAGGCATGTGCATGTAATTGTCGATTTAACAATTCATTTCCAGAAAATTATAACATTTGTCCAGCAATGAATACAAATTCAAATAAACCAGAGTTTATTCCAGATTTCCTGCCAGGGTGAATAGTTAGTAACTTTCTATTGCCTGAGAATTGCTAAACTGCTGTAAGTCCATGCAGACTTGTGTACCTCAGGTGGCTCAAATTATAGGTTATAAATTGTGCACTACATAGTGTTCCAGATCACCCATTCCAAGAAATGATATTTCTCTGCATCTTAATAAAGGTTTAGTGTATGTTGAATAAATAATAGAATGTTTATTGCTCCTTTCTTATCCTTAACTTACTTTTTAAATAAGCTTTTGCAAGTACACTCTGTTTCTGAACACAGACCCATTCCTATCTGAACTTCATGTAAGAAAAGAACACGAACTCATTACTTTAAGAACAAATGAAGTAATTCAATTTAACTTTCAAGATTTCCAGAATAAAACATTCTAACCTTCCTCTTCCACCAAACCACTTTCTGCATCCATCACAGACTCTACAAGCCACTATTTTGATCATATCAGCAACAAGATTCCTGGTTATACATCCCTATGCCCTCCTCATAGGACTATCCAATGGAGAATTCAGGATTTATTTCAGAAACGAATATTTAAAGACAATACTACAGCTTAGTCTTGCTTCTTAGGAGGGAAAAATCCCATCATTCCACATACTCATCCATTTTTAGCAAAGAAAAGACATAAAAACTCAGGAGGTCATAACAATACATAACTATTTTATTCAAATGTATTTCTCCAAATACTGGCAACCTATGAAAAAATGTGCAAATAAAATTTAATTATGCATACTACATTGTGGCTGTTGCTTATTTATATTTTCTTCTCTATTTGTTTTAAGCCATGACAGTCTTGGAATCTTTCCTTGTTCAATTATTATATAAATAAGTCACAGAATTAAATCATTTTAAATCACTTTCAATGAAAGTGATGATTAAATCTATGCCAAGAGTCAGAAAAGATTTAGAAGCTCTGTGAAGACTGGAAATTAGAAACAGAACATATAGATCCTGCTTGGAACATTAACTTTATCTAATTATGCTTCTCTTAGAATATAGTCCAATTTCAACCTTCACCTTTTTCTGCTGCAGAGAAATCAATTCATTATTTCTCATTCTAGCAATTCTATGAACAAAATAATGAGCTACAAAATTATTTTTCTTTCATATCTCAAAGAAAAAAGGTATATATTTATCAAATTTTAATTTTTTCACATTTTGATCTTATTTTGTAGAAAAAAAATCTAGCCATCATTATATATGATTGAAACATCTTATAATGACATAAATCAAGGATCAGTAATATGTTTCTTAAAACAAAAGAAGTGAAGGGGGATGTTTATTTCACTTATGAAGGAGAAATAAGCAGATAGAAAATTGCAGGACGTGTTGAGCTTCATAGAATATAATGCTGAATACTTGTATACCTTCAGGCACAAATTTCCACCTATTTTATTTCTTGTACTGTTTTTGACAGGTAAACTCTTTCAATTGAGAGAGCTTATTTTTATAACAATTTGAAGAAACATTTAAAATATTCATTTTCAAATATTGAAGGATGATAGATGTTTGTTTTTAAAATTGATTATCACTAATTTGTCTTTGATAGATTTTTATATCATGAATATATGAGAAAAATTTCATTTATATGTTCTCTTAAATCAACGTTTAAAAAGTTTTGTGTAAAGAACCAAATAGTAAATTATTTAAGACTTGTGACCTTATGGTTTCTGTCAAAACAACTTAGCTGTCATTGTAGCATGCATGCAGCCATGGACAATGAGTAAATAAGTCTATGTTGTGTTCCAATATAGCTTTATTTACAAGAGCAGGTGGCAGTCCGTATTTGGCTCCTGGGTCACAGTTTGCTGACTCGTTCCTTAAGCTATTTTATTACATATTCATTAAAAACATACAAAACAGAAAACAATTTTGCCAGTAAATGTGGAAAGTAAGGATAACTATCGTTTGCTTGGGTCAATATAAATTTGAATTGACTGAGAAATAAAATTAGTTATCTGTATGCATTCACTTTTTCCTTTGTAGCAGGAAACATAGATAGAAAGCACATATGAAGGCACAAGGACCTAAAACCTCTTTATCAACTTTGGGAATTCAAAACCTTCAATTCTCCACTATGTAACAAACCATCTTTAATTCTGGAAGCCATGACAATTGGATTTCCACTAAGTAAAAATTGGACTTATTGTTAATATTAATATTTAATGTTCTTATTTTTTAATGTCTTAATATAAAATTGGTATTCTAACTTTTGAGCTAATGTAATAAGATACAAAAATTAAGGTTTTACAAGTTTAGATTTTATTAATTTGGGGTAAATTTTTATTATACAAATCAATAAATAAATGACAATTGTTTACATATATGTATAAGGTACACATACTAGTGCATTTGTTTTTTTTATTGCTGCCTTCACAAATTAGCATACATTTAGTGACTTAAAATAACATTCGATTATCTCATAGTTCTATAGGTCAGAAGTCCAAATATAGTATAACTCAATTGGGTCTTCTGCTTAAAGCCCCGCAATGTCAAATGGTAATATTAGCAAAGCTGTGCTCTTTTTCTGGAGGTTCTGTTGATGAATCTGCTGCCAGACTGACTCAGGTTCTGGCCCTATTCAGTTTCTCACAGTTGTAGGACTGACAGTCTCCATTCTCTTGCAGGCTGTCTCTCATGTGCCTAGAAGCTTTGCTCCCCAGCAGCTGTTTTCATCCCTCCCCATGTTTTCTACATCCATCCTACCCCAACCTCCAGCAATCATATGTAGTGTTCCACTCATGCTTGGAATCTCCCCAACCTCTCTTCCTGCCACATCTGTTTGATTCTACCTTGGGGAAAAAAAAAAAAAAAATCTCTGCTCTCAGGAGATCATGTGACTAAATTTGGCTCACCCAGATAATGCAGGATAATCTCCCTGTTTTGAAATCCTTATCCTCAATGACTTTTGCAAGGCCTTTTCATCATGTACAGTAAAGTAGTCACAATGTCCAGGGATTAGGTGGTAGGCTTCTTTGGGGACTCCTTCTACCATCTACAATTAGTGATATAATGAACCTTAGTGTTTTCACTCGTCGGTTTATGAAACAAATCCTTTCTCTTAACTTTAATACATCACCTATTTCATCCCTTCCCTTCTGTTTCAGGAGTAAACATACTTTTGAGTTTTATGTTTATCGTTCTTCATAAGAATGGAATTTGTGTTTAGTGCAGTATGCACATTTTCAGCTTTAGTAGATAATGGGAGGTGGAAGATGACTTCCAACGTGATTCATAAATTTACACAACAAAGAAGTGTATACGTGTTCCCATTGTTTCACATACTCACAAAAATATTGTCATTCTTAAAAATGTGATGAAGATGATACAGTAAGTGATTTATCTAAATAAATACTGTTTAGGATAATGAGCTCCTTTTTATATGGTTATTGAATATCTTATTTTTTCCTTCAGATAAATGCCCATTTTTCTAGTAATTCACGGACTTGGTCTTATTGGTTTCTAAAAGTTTTCATGTATTTCAATTACATATATTCTACACGTCCTTTCTCAGTTTATGATGTGCTTTAAAATTCCTTTAATATGTATGCAGAACAGAAACGTGAGAAGGAGAGAAGTGAGGACGTGGAGGAGGAAGGTGTGGAGAGGGACATTCCCTGAGAATACCTGTTTGTACAAACTGGATTTTAGAACCCTGTTAACATTTTACATCCTCAAATAAAAATTTTAATGTGAATATGCATTCAGAACACTATGTTAAGTGAAATAATGAGGCACAGAAAGACAAATACCGCCTGATCTCACTTATGTGTGCATCTAAAACAGTCGGACTCATAAAAGTAGAAAATAGAATGGTGGTTACCAGAGGCTGGTGCTTGGAAGACTGGAGAGATGTTGGTCAAAGGATATAAAATTTTAGCTTAACAAGAGGAGTAAGTTGAAGAGATCTACTCTACATTTTGGTGACTGTATTAGTAATAATGTATGGTGTATTTGAAAACTGCTGAGACTAAATTATGTGTTTTCATAACAAAAATGTTAAGTAGGTGAAGTAGTACGTATGTTGATAAGCTTGATTTAGCATTTTCACAATCTGTACATATATCCAACATTATGTTGCACGTCATGAGTGTATACAATTTTATGTATCAATCAAAAATATTTTTTAAAAATTAATAAAATAAAATGGATAAGAAAAAATCAAAAATGGATATTTAAAAGAAAAGTATTTCTCTCACCTACATTCACAAATGTATTATGTACATTTTATTTTGTTAATTTCATAGCTTGCTTTAGATATTTAAAAACATAGATTTTTTTAATTTCCTTTTTTTTTTCTATTGCAGGAGATATCCAGTTGTATGTTTCTCCAAGATGGAAACCCATTTTCTGATTTCATTTACTAAAGAAATGCTTCATCCTCTACTGATTTGTCTTTACTTGAGGCTGTCCCTGAGCTCTCTCTCTTTTCTTCATTTAAATATTACCAATCTCTCAACAACATAAATCAAAATTTTGTTACCAAGGTCCATTAACCATGAGTAATTTCACAAAACCAAGCTTCACTGCTAGTTCTTCCCTGATGTTAATTACATTTGAATAAGAGGTGCACCTTATGCTCAGAGACTAACCATGGCACGCCACTTCTTTCAATGTCTGTTGGTGAAGGGTCACTATGCTTCTCTTACTCAGTTCACACACAGGCAGCAAAGCATTTAATTGTATTGCCTTCTTATGTCCTAATGGTATATTTGTGTGACATTTTATTTAAAAATGGATAAACAGGAATGCTTGTGATTTTTGCACATTGATTTTGTATCCTGAGACTTTGCTGAAGTTGCTTATCAGTTTCAGGAGATTTTGGGCTGAGACGCTGGGGTCTTCTAGATATACAATCATGTCGTCTGCAAATAGAGACAATTTGACTTCCTCCTTTCCTATTTGAATACCCTTTATTTCTTTTTCTTGCCTGATTGCTCTGG
>PVKV010038462.1:0-13896 GCA_004027835.1 Alouatta palliata | reverse complement strand
TGCTGTTGCAATCGGTTTGCCAGTATTTTATTGAAGATTTTTGCATCTATGTTCATCATGGGTATTGGCCTGAAGTTTTTTTTTCTTTTCTTGTTGAGTCTTTGCCGGGTTTTGGTATCAGGATGATGTTGGTCTCATAAAATGATTTGGGAAGGATTCCCTCTTTTTGGATTGTTTCAAATAGTTTCAGGAATGGTACCAGCTCCTCTTTGTATGTCTGGTAGAATTTAGCTGTGAACCCATCTGGACCTGGGCTTTTTTGGTTGGTAGGCTATTAATTGCTTCCTCAATTTCAGCCCTTGTTATTGGTCTATTCAGGGTTTCAATTTCTTCCTGGTTTAGGCTTGGGAGGGTGCAAGTGTCTAGGAATTTATCCATTTCCTCCAGGTTTACTGGTTTATGTGCATAGAGTTGTTTGTAGTAATCTTGGATGGCATTTTGTATTTCTGTGGAATCTGAAATACAGATCCAATTCCACAGAAATGCAAAATAGACAGACCACTAGCCAGTTTAATAAAAAAGAAAAGAGAGAAGAATCAAATAGATGCAATAAAAAATAAAAATCCCCTTTATCGATTTTTATTGCATCCATTTGATTCCTCTCTTATGTATTAATAGTTATTCCATTTTATTGCTGAACACTATTCTATTGCATGGATATACCACAATGTGTTTATTCATTCACTTGCTGACAAGCATTTGTGTTTTTCTTGTTTTTCGCTATCAACATTCATTTGCAAGTCTTTGCACATGCATGAGGTTTTTTGGCATACAATTCAGTTTATATAGTTTGTTCTTGTATCCTGCTTTCATTTCTCTGGGGAAGATAACAAAGAATGGAATGGCTGGGTCATGTGGTAGTTGTATGACTTTTTAAGAAATGAATCAGCAGTATGTGAGCATTCCAGTTGCTCTACATGCTTAGCAACACTTCTTATGATCAGTCTTTAAATTTAGGCATTATAATAGTGTGTGGTAATATCATATTGTGTTTTTAATTTGAATTTTAATTATGATTATAAGCAATCTTTTTATCCTTATTTGCCATCTGTATTTGTCTTTGGCAATGTGTCTGTCCAAATATGTTTCCCTTTTTTAAAAAATTGAATTGGTTTTTATGATTGAGTTGTGGGAATTCTTTGTACATTCTCAATCCATGTTCTTAGCAGGTAAGTGATGAGCAAGTATTCTCTCCCAATCTATGCTTGACGTTTCAGTCTCTTAACAGTGTCTTTTAAATAGTAGGTATTCTTAATTTTGGTGAAGTCCAACATACCAGGTTTTGTTGTATGGAGAGTATTTTTGGTGTCAAACCTGAGAAATCTTTGCCTAACTCAAGTTCATAAAGGATTCCTCTTAAGTTTTCTTTTAGAAGTTTTATAGCTCTGTGTTTTACGTTTTGGTCAGTGATTCATTCTGTGAATCACTGCCCAAGGTATGGAGATTCCTTTTTTGTTTGTGTATTGATTGCAAATTGTTCCATTACCATTTGTTGAAAAAAGCGTCCTTTATCTAGTAAATTCACTCTGTACCCCTGCAAAAATCAATTGACCATATATGTGTGGAGATCTAGACTTTCCGATCTTGCTGTTCTGTTCTATTGATTTATTTGTCTATCTGATGGCAATACCATACTATTTTGACTACTGTTGCTTTTTAATACATCTTAATATCAGGTAGTATCACCCCTCCATTTTTGTTCTTTTGCTTTTCTTACTATTGTAGGTCTTTTGAATTTTCATATGAAGTTTATGATTAACTTGTCAATTTTGACAAAAGGCCTGCTGGGTACATGATTGAGATTGTGTTCAATCTATACATCAGTTTGAGTATAATTGACATCTCAATAATATTGAGTCTTCTGAACCATATAAATTTATAGTATATGAATTATATACTATAAACATAGTATATCTTTCCACTTATTTAGATCTTTAACTTTTCTCAGCAGTTTCTTAGTTTTCAGTGTACAAGTACTGCACAGCTTTTGTCAGATTTATTTTTAAGTATTTCGTATTTTTGATGCTATTATAAATGGAACTATGTTTTTTATTTTAATTTCTGATTGTTCACTGCTAGTACATAGAAATACAATTAAACTTACATTTTGTTCTTGTATCCCACAATTTTGCTTAACTCATTTACTGGTTCAAATTGTTTTTTGAAATGTATTTCATAGGATTTTCCTTTTTTAAAATTTATTATACTTTAAGTTCTGGGGTACATGTGCAGAACATGCAGGTTTGTTACAGGGATATGTGTGTGCCATGGTGGTTTGCTGCATCCATCAGCCCATCATCTACATTAGGTATTTTGCCCAATGCTATCCCTCCCAAACCCCCCAACCCCATGCTAGCCCCCACCCCTCCCCTAGCCCCCAACCCTCGACAGGCCCCAGTGTGTGATGTTCCCCTCCCTGTGTCCATGTGTTCTCATTGTTCAGCACCCACTTATGAGTGAGAATATGCAATGTTTGGTTTTCTGTTCTTGTGCCAGTTTGCTGAGAATGATGGTTTCCAGCTTTATCCATGTCCCTGCAAAGGACATGAAGTCATCCTTTTTACGGCTGCGTAGTATTCCATGGTGTATATGTGCCACATTTTCATTATCCAGTCTATCATTGATGGGTATTTGGGTTGGTTCCAAGTCTTTCCTATTGTGAACAGTGCTGCAGCAAACATGCATGTGCATGTGTCTTTATAATAGAAAGATTTATAATCCTTTGGGTATATACCCAGTAATGGGATTTCTGGGTCAAATGGTATTTCTGTTTCTAAATCCTTGAGGAATTGCCACACTGTCTTCCACAATGGTTGAACTAATTTACGCTCCCACCAACAGTGCAAAAGCATTCCTTTTTCTCCACATCCTCTCCAGCATCTGTTGTCTCCTGATTTTTTAATGATTGTCATTCTAACTGGCATGAGATGGTATCTCATTGTGGGATTTTCTACATAGATAATCATGTCATCTGCAAATAAAGACAATTTTATTTTTTCCCTTCCAATCATTTCAAAAATTTCTTTCAATAAATGACATTTTTTTCTTATTGCATGGCTTGATACTCTAGTATAATGTTGAATAGAAGTGATAAGAGTGTACATTCTTGACTTGTTTTCAATCTTATAAAGAAAACATTAGCTGGTCGTGGTGGCTCACCGACCAAGGCAGGTGGATTACCTGAGGTCAGGAGTTCGAGATCAGTCTGGCCAACATGGAGAAACCGTGTCAAGAAAGAAAGAAAGAAAGAGAGAGAGAGAGAGAGAGAGAGAGAGAAAGAAGAAGGAAAGAAGGAAGGAAGGAAGGAAAGAAGGAAAGAAGGCAAGAAAGAAGGAAAGAAGGAAGGAAGGAAGGAAGGAAAGGAATGAAGGAAGAAAGAGAAAGAAAGAAAGAAAGAAAGAAAGAAAGAAAGAAAGAAAGAAAGAAAGAAAGAAAGAAAAAGAAAGAAAGAAAGAAAAAGAAAAAACATTCATTCAGTCTGCCTGTCATCATTAGGTATGATGGTAACTGTAAAGCTTTTCTATTAAAAAAAAAAAAAAAAAATTCAGGTTGAAGACTTTCCCTTCTATTCCTAGCTTAATGCGAGTTTTTATAAGGAATGCATGTGGGATTTTGCCAAATGTTTTCTTTATATTTATTGAGATGATCACATTTTTTCATTTTAATCTGTTATTATGAATTATACTGATAGTTTTCTAATATTAAAACTATCTTGTATTCCTGGGATAAACCCACTTGTTATGAACTATTATCCTATTTATGTAATGTTACATTCAATTTGGTAAACTTTTGTTAAGAGCTTCTGCATTAAGTTTCATGAGGGATATTGGTGTGTACGTTTCTTTTCTTATAATGCCTTTGGTTTTAATATCAACCTAATGCTGGCCTGCTAGACTGAGTTGGGAAGTATTTACTCCCCTGTAATTCCCCTGAAAATTTTTGTAAAATTAGCATTATTTCTTCCTTAAATACTTGGTCAGATTTACCAAAGAAGCCATCTGAGCCTGCAGCTTTCTTTGTGGAAAGGTTTTAATTTCAAATTAAGTTTATTTAATAGACATAGGATTATTTAGGCTGTTTATTTCTTCTTAAATGGGCTTTCATAGTTTGTGTCTTTCAAGGAATTTTATGTCATCTGAGTTGTCAAATTTATTGGTATAAAATTCTTCATAATATTCCCTAATTATTCTCTTTAAACTCTGTTGAGTCCATAATCTATTAGCTCTTCCATTTCTGATGCTGGTAACTTGTTTCTCTTCTCTCTCTTCTTTTTCATTGTTTTGGCTAGAGATTTATTCAATTAGTGGATTTTCTCAAAGAACCAGTTTTTTGTTTCAATCAATTTCTCTGTTGTTTTTCAGTTTTCTATTTCATTCATATTCACTCTGATCTTTATTATCTCATTTCTTCTGCTGATTTTGGATTATATTTGCTCTTTATTTCCTAATGCTTGAGGTAGGAGCTAAAGTTATTGATTTCAGACCCTTCTTCTTTTTAAATGTAGTCATTTTAGCACTATACACTGTCCTTTACGGACTGCATCAGCTGCATCTATAAATTTTGATACACATTTACATTCAGATTGAAATATTTTATAATATTTTGTTTACGTTTACATACAGATTGAAATATTTAATAATTTCCCTTTGATTTCTTCTATTACCCAGAGATATTCTATGTTATTTACTTTCCAAATACTTGGGAACATTCTAGCTATCTTTCTGTTTTTTATTTCTAATTTAATTCCATTTTGGTAAAAAAATATACCTTATAAAACTTAAATTCTTTAACATTTGTTTACATGTTTTAAGGCTTAGAATGTTGTCTGTCTTGGTAAATGTTCCATGCGTATTTGAAAGGAATGGGAATTCTGCTGTTGTTGTATGGAATGTTCTATAATTTCTAGTCAGGCCAAATTGATTGCTAGTGTTGTTCAAGTCTTCAATATACTCACTGTTTTCCTGTCTATATGGTTCTGTTGTTGAGTGTGTACATTCGTTTTTGCATTACGATACCTTTTTACGCTTTATTAAAGTTTTGTAGGAGAACGGTGCTGTCACGTCTTCTGAAAGATCTTAGAATCACTGATGCATGATAGCATCCTTCATTAATGAAACAACATAAAAACAGTACTTCAAAAAGTTATCTATAAATTTAGATCTTGAAATGAAAAGATGCATTTTAGAATGCATCTTAGAATCATTGATGCATGATAGCATCCTTGGTTAATGAAACAACATAAAAACAATACTTAGAAAAGTTATCTATAAATTTAGATCTTGAAATGAAAAGATGAAAGTGTTGGCTGATTATGCCAGTTTGAGTCAGGTCAATTTATAAAATAATATAGTGGTATGAGCACTGTGGTCCAGGTCCAGGGGTTGATTATAGCAATTTGGTGATTTCAACTTAACTTTTTTTTGTTGTTGTAGAAATGATACCTCAAATAAAATTATACTGGGAATTTCAATACATACAACAGATAAAAGTGCCTTATCTGTTTAAAAGTGTTTGAGAAACAAAAAATGGAGAAGGCACCTTTTTTATCTAGACTGCAACTGCTCAGCCTCACTTTGGGCTGCCTCACTCTTCTCTTAGAGGCAACCCAGCTGAAGCATTAAGGCATTGTGGAGAACACTGAGAACCAGAGATTACCCAAATATTCTGCTAAACAAGAAAAGAAATATCCCATTCCAAATATTTACTGAAGTAGAAGGGTAAAGAGATTTCAACTCTTGTATCAATGATATAGATTGGCAAGCTGTCTAGAGAACTGTTTGAAAAAAAATTCTAAAGTTGATTTCTGTCTCAGCAGTAAAATAAAAGAACGTGTTTAATTACTGATGTCTGCCAAGGATGCAGATGTGGTAACTGGAAGAGCAAGTGTCATGCATTCGACATGACTGGTCTTGAGATACAGACAAATCTGATGTTCAAAGCTGGCTGAACATGGTATCTGCTGAGTTGAATTATATATTTGGTAGATTAGGAAAACCATGCAATGGGGTTAGTGAGGCTTTTCTGCATAGAAATCAACAGGAATGCTTAGCAAGACAGAGATTTTTATAAGGACACTTGGGAAAGTGAGGAAGTACAGGAGCCATCTCTGAATTTCCTTCAAATAATCCTGGGTGGTCTGGCAAAGAAACTGGGAAGCTGGCATCCTCAAGCTCTTTTCTCCATCTCTGCCATCATTAAAACTCAGAGCTGCGCTCTTCTTTGGTTTCATTGTTCCTGTCTTAACAAACTAATTCTAATTATCTTTGTCTATAAGCCTTATGCTTTCTGCCTTCTTTCGGTACATGTATTTCCCCACTGCATTCCTATCTGTATATCTCAAGTTAAAATTTCCCTAAGGGAGGGCACGGTGGCTTACATCTATAATCCCAACACTTTGGGAGGCCAAGGCAGGTGGGTCTCTTGAGCTCAGGAGTTTGAGACCAGCTTGGGAAACATGGTGAAACCCCATCTCTATGAAAAATACAAGAATTAGTCAGGCGTGCTGACTTGCGCCTGTGGTCTCAGCTACCTGCGGTTCTAAATACTTTAGAGGCTGAGGTAGGAGGATTGCTTGAGCCCAGGAGGCAGAGGTGGCAGTGAGCCATGATCACGCCACTGTACTCCAGTCTGGGTGGCAGAGTGAGACCCTATCTCAAAATAAAATAAAATAAAATAAAATATTAAAAAATTCCCTTCAGAGAGTAATAGGTCAACCGTTCAGAATGGCATGCCTGTCCTATCCTAGTCCTAGCCAATTTTAAAAAAAAGTAAAAGAAGAAAAGAATGGCATGCCCCCTTGAGTGGAATTTCCATGCCAGGTTATTTAAATAAAATTTCACTTGAAGATAACATTCTACTGTTCAAAAATAGTTTGAGAGCCACTGAGCTGTAGGAACAAAAAAAAACTTTTGTTTGGCTAATTTTTTTTTTAAGTAGTAGGGCTTTATTTGCAAAGGGTAGGAGTTAATACATACAATGAAATAAAAGGTCACAACATATTTTACCCAATTTTTTGTAAAAAAAAAAAAAAAAAGCTTCTGGGAAGCGTATATAGGAGAATTGAATAAAATTATTTTACAACATTATATTCTTAATCACAATTGTGTTTTGTGTCTTGGATGTTATCAAGGAAAATTGTTTAATTATGATTGTCACTATATGTTTGAGAACAGGTGTGGTGGCTCACACTCGTAATCCCACCACTTTGGGAGGCCAGGCAAGAGGATAACTTAAGGTTAGGGAGTTTGAGGCCAGCCTGGGCAACACAGTGAGATCCCACATCTACAGAAATAAAACCCAATAATTTAAAAATTAGCCAGTTGCGTTGGTGCACATCTGTAGTCCCAGCTACTTGGGAGGCTAAGTCAGGAGGATTGCTTGAGCTCAGGGATTCAAGGCGGCAGTGAGTTGTGATTACGCTACCCAAATCCAGGCTGGATATAAAGTAAGATCCTACTTCTAAAAAAGAAAAAAGAAAAAATTTATGTCTTTATCAGAACAATTGATTTTGGCATTCAAAAAAAAAAAAAGAAAAAATGTGTGTGGTCAGTAGGATCAACATTTTTGTAGCAATGATCAGATTATATATTTTTGAGGGTTTAGATAACACGTTATTGGGGTTGCTATGTT
Source organism: Alouatta palliata (assembly GCA_004027835.1). Lineage (NCBI taxonomy): Eukaryota > Metazoa > Chordata > Mammalia > Primates > Atelidae > Alouatta > Alouatta palliata. Next base: position 6,267 of record PVKV010038462.1, on the reverse strand, counting down.
TGGTTTTGTTTACAGATACAGATTATTATTGTCACATCAGAGTAAAAGTCGTATTAATTAGCTATTTACAATTAAATAAGATGATTGAGATGTGTCAAGCAATTACATACATTACTTAAATGTTGTCAGTGCATACCTGTGTTTTAATATAATAATCATATTCAGTATGTTCAGTCATCTGCCAAAAAGAGTTTTTAAAAACTGAAGACATCTCGATCATATTTCTGAATTTGAATTACTTTTATAATTGAGAAAGCATATCCTTATTCTAAGACTTGAGACATTCAAATATCTATCACTTACTTAAAAGGTGATTCATCCAATAAAAATGTCAAGCCATTGTCACTTGCTGGCATAGCAAATAAAACTATCTGAAACTCCTAGGCGTTCCACTTCTTAGACTAAAGAAGCATACTTCACCCGCCCACTCCAATCCTTGATGTCAGAACACCCCCAAAACGCCAAGAACCTTTGCTTTCTCTCAGAAACTCAGCATACCTATGGTTTAAGCAGAAAATTATTCAATTCATTCTTATTTCGTGGAAACTTGTTAGGGTAAATGCTTAAAAAGTTGTAGCCTCATCTGGCAGAGCATCCAGTGGGTACACCATTGTCCTTCATCAGTAGTGGCTGGAATTACTCCAGAGAATTCTCACTGTTGGCAACATTCAGCACAAAATGGAAAAGGGAGAAAGTTTGGAGGGAGCAACACGGGTAGAAAAGGACTTTCTCCATGAATGATTTCCAGTTATATCCTGCCTCCTGATTGTGCTGACACTTTTGTCATGTTTTACTTATATTTAGTTATCCTTTCATAAAAAATAGGGAAGTTGGAGGGAAAGGCAGATGTCCTGGCCAGTAATGAACTTTGCATGGAAAGTCATTAGCATCAAGTGGAAACATTGTGATTTTCCCAGTGCTTTTTGTTTTTTTAAAAAAACACTAACTGGCTGCCGGTACTGATGTTAATACATAGTAAATTGCCTATCCCTTTTTGTGAACTCTCTTATTTGCATATGAACTTCCTCTAAACAAGTCAGTTGAGATGGAGCTTTGATTTACTGAAGTGAGTGTATATAAACATAGTTGTGGGGGAAAGTAACAGCACTACAGAACCATTAAATTGATTAATTTTTATTTCCATGTGTACTCAAGCTTGGCAATCTGGAGCTTTGATCTAGTATTGTGGGAATCAGGAGACGGGAGAGGCTAATGGGTGGAACAGGAAGATTGTATTTAGGTGAACCAGCTCAGCGGATTCACATCCAAAAACAGCCCCGAGCAAAGACAGGGCTTGACTTTTATACGTGAAGTGCAGTGGCCCGAAAGCAGGCTTGCAGGTGCAGAACAAAGGCAGTTTATGAAGCAATGACAGGCACATAACTCAAGCTTGCAGATGACTTTTGCTATGCGGCCCAGATGGTCGTTATCTGGGGTGCTCAAGGAGCCTAGCACAGGCTTATCTTGTGCCCTTCGCTACGGGCGCCTAGATGGCTGGAGTCCAGCCTGCTTAGGCATTTCTCATGACCTTCGCTGTGTTGCTTAGATGAGAAACAGAAACTCAAGGATCAGTTACAGAAAACAGGAATCTATACACTCATAAAACTTGTAGAACAAAGTGAAGGGTAAGGGCTCAGGGACGTTTGCCTATACTAAAGAAAAGAAGAAAAATTTAATTTTCTGCTCCTCTCTCCCGTTTTACCAGTATATCCAAATTAAAAATAAGATTCTAATAGGACTTTTTCCTCTGTAACAAATACCCCTGTGTAAATGGCCCAATACTATGGAGGAATTAAATGGCTCACACTTGGATTTATAATTCAAAGTTTGAATGCAGTGTTTATATTACCAGGAAAGCAATCCATCTCACCCAGCATGGTTTATGTGAAGTCATCAGGCTGAGGAACGGGCCCCATCTGACAATGAAGTCAGTTTAGCCATTGTACTGTGTGTAAGTCAATTTCCAGATGACCCTAACTAAATACAGTCCTACCCACTGCCCCAGAACCTGTGTTGTCAGTTAGAAAGAAGATTGGAGGGACACTCTGTCTAAGACTCAGCCCAAGTGCAGCACTGACACTGCAATAAAACCTAAACCTTGACCTTCTGAGGCTGGAGAGTGACGTCTCTTAAATGTCAGCATCACTATGAAAGGAGAACCAAAATCTGACTGGTACAAATATCTAGCCAATGTCTGTGGAATTTTTGAAAGTTAGGAGTCTTTTTGTTAAAGATTATCATTCGAAATACAGTACATTCAAGTGGCGGCAGGGGGGGGAATGGTGACACTGTGATACCGTAACAGTGATACATAGTTCAATATACTATTCTACTTTGATATGCTTAACATTTTTCATATGTAAAGCTTAAAAATACAATATACAAGGTAATTCACTCCTGTTTCTTACAAAAGGGACTGTATTATCTTTATATGTAGTTCCATAAAATAATACAAAGTTAATTTAAATCACAAAACAAACATTATTTCCTCTTTATTTTCATGTAGAAATATTTATATATTTTCATATATATTTCATATATATAAAAATATATCAAAATGTATACTTTCACATATATGAGAAATATATAAATATCTTTATATTATTTATTTTCTTTAAATATATTCTTTATATATATATTATTTATATATCTTTATTTTCATATAAATCTGAGGAAAAAATTTTGGAATTCAACCCTTAATAAGCTAAACTAAAAGAGGCAACATGATGTCTGCAAACACATTTTCCAAGTATTTCAAGGTCCAAACAATTCTCTCTCTATCCTAGAAGGATCTGATGTAAGAGATCCTCTGATGTAGCATCCCTTGTACAGGGCCCTGAAAAAAACAGAAATAAAATACATACATGTTTGGGCCAGAAGTAGTCATGTAATGTGCAGTTCAACAATAATGGTTTAGGTTTAATTATAGGAGTGGAGCAAGATAGGAATGGTGGTACATCGTGCCCATGAGATTTGAAAGCATGACTGTATGACACCTGGGTTCAAGCCTGATAATCTGATACTCACTGAAACCTGTTCAGAGTTTGCACTAACAAAATGCTGATGCATATGAAATAAGCCACAGCTCAAACTATGTTCAATATCACAGTACAAGCATAAATTATACCCAGGTGGGCAAGGGAAAGAAAGGAATCCTAGTGGTGACTTTTAAGACACTATTTCCAGCAACCAAGGTCCTTGTTACGGACTGAATGTTTCTGTCCCCCACAAAGTTTATATATTGAAATCCTAATCCCCAGTATGATGGTATTACGAAATGGAACCTTTGGGAAGTGATTTAGGCTCCAACCTCATGAAGGGTATTAGTGCTCTTACAAAGGAGACTACAGGGAGTTCTCTCCCTCTCTTTCTGCCATGTGAGGATATGAGAAAATGGCAGGTTGCAACCTAGAAGAAAACCCTCACCAGAATCCAACAATGCTGGCACCTGATTTTGGGCTTCCAGAGCTGTGGGAAATGAATTTCTGTTGTTTATAAGCCACCCAGTCTATTGCACTTTGTTAAAGTGGCCTGAATGAACTTAAGACAGTCCCTGACTGTATTATGATGTGCAGAATCAATCCAGATGTGAGAGCATCTTCAAATGCCCGAGGATGTATTCCATGACATGATGGGCATTTTGTGTCACACTCAGAGAATGAAAAGGAGATTTGGAAAGTGAAAGCCTTTATGAAATTACTACAGGAGATTTCAAAATTTACTTTGTAGATATGATTGTGTGTTTGTTTTCCCTTATCAACATGAAACTTTTTCCTTTCTTCTTTTCTTCCTTCTGTCCTTCCTTCCTTTCTTCCTTCAGTTATTTTTCTTCAATTCAGTGAAATGTAGAGAAGATATCCCTTATTAATATTTAAAAGAAACAAACAAAAATACATGTATCTGGCTAGAAAATAATAACTTTAAACAGGGTAAAAACTTACAAAACAGAAATTCAAGCTACCTCTCCCCACCTGAATTGACTCCTTCCTATCTAATCTTTCACTTCAAAGAAAACTGCTATTTAACAAAGTCTTGTGATTCATTCATGACACAAAAAAATACATATATGCATATACATGTGTTCATATATATTTTCAATCTATTTTTCTTCTTTGCCAATCCATAGAACAGAGCTCATACTATACACACTTCTTCACTCATTTTTAACTTATTACCAAGTATTGAGAATCATTTCATATACATATATTACATTATCTTTTAGGGACCAGTATTTGCACCTATGGATTTATTTAACTTTATTTCATCAATGTCTACTGATAGGATTTGGTCATTTAGTTTGTTGTCATTACAAATAATGCTTTAATTAATGAGTTTGGTGTCCATGTCCATAGGTCTAGGTAAACTTCCATCACTATATTCCTATAGTAAATTTCATACAATGGGCTTGCTCCTTCAAAGGATATATGCAATTACAGTTTTTAATCCCAAAGTACCAACTAGTATGTTAAAGAAAGTTAACATCCTAGGAACACATGCACTTTATTGAATGCCATTGTAGAAAAGTGTATGAGGATAAAGGGGTGATACAGGACTCGGCTCTGGGGACAGGGCAAGGAGTAGAGTGCCCTAGGGCAGGGAAAGGAGTAGAGTGTATGGGAAACAGGTTGTGGGCAGAGCTCCCGGCCTGGATGCTGCCTCCTGTTTTATCGATAGACTTGGAAGATCAGCACTGGGATGATAAGGAGGAAATGGTCAGGAGGATGCCCAGAACCAGGCCCCAGCCATTCAGGCACTTGGCAGTGGAGACATAGGCCTGGGCCCCAGTCAGGTCACCAACCATCTTCGTGTTTATAGACTTCCTGTCCTAGACTTCACTGAGTAGGTGAATGCTATGAAGTCCAGGCAGCAGGAGTTCATGAAGACAGTGTTGAACAGGGACCAGATGACATGATAGGGTATGTAGGTCACACTGGAATGTGGATCATGGTGGACATAGGAGGAACAGGGTTGTGGGATGCCCCCAGCACAGCCACCTCATGTTCCTCCTTGAGCATCTCATAGTTGGTGGGGAGGCCGGTGTTGGTGGGAGTGAAGAGGGTTTGGACAGTGTGGTTCATGGTATTCAGAGAAGACCACCTGTGGTTGGGCTGCTGGGATGGTTCTCAAAAAAAAATTTTTTATAGATAAAGACAAATTACTCTCCAGGAGAACATTCAAAGTTACACTTCTGCCAAGAGAGTACAAGAGCCTTTTTCCTCCATACTTTCACCAATACTCACCATTCAATTTCTTTTCTTTTCCTTTTTTTTTTGCCAATTTGATAGATAGATCATGTTTTGCTATTCATTTCCTTATTATAATCATCATTCACATATTTCTTGCCCATTTATACTTTTGTCTGTAACCTGCATGATTTTATCTTTTGCCCATTTTTCTATTGATTTGCCCACCTTTCAATTCATTTGAATGAGCTCGTCATAAATCAAGAAAATTACCCTGTCCACCTGTCAAAAGTTTCTAATGATTGACATAAATTATTTTCTTCCCTTTATCTTAACAGATAGACTTCTTAAACCCTCTTATACAAAGAATTTCAGGCTGATTTCACTTTAAAATGAGATATAGTAGATAACACAAGCAAAATTGTCAGCTACTTTAAAGGCTAAGTGAATAATAAGAAGGCAGCATGATGTACCCAAGGGAAATTTGAGTGATCATAACTGGGAAAGAAACCAAATGTTCATGCCTTTTTACTCTGCATAAAACTTGCACACCAGAACTTTAAAAAAATGACTCTGTGAAAGTAGTTCTTCAGTGTCTTTTATACTTAATCTTCCTAATTTTAAATGACACTGTCGACAAACTTTATTTTCCACTTTGATCATCTTAGCATCATTATGAAATAATATTAGGCAAATATTTAAGTATAAATGATATCTACATATACTAGAAGACAAGTCAGAGTCCAGCAAGAGAAGCATGATATAAAAAGACCATTTTGGCCGGGCGCGGTGGCTCAAGCCTGTAGTCCCAGCACTTTGGGAGGCCGAGGCGGGTGGATCACGAGGTCAAGAGATCGAGACCATCCTGGTCAACATGGTGAAACTCCATCTCTACTAAAAATACAAAAATTAGCTGGGCGTGGTGGCACGTGCCTGTAGTCCCAGCTACTCGGGAGGCTGAGGCAGGAGAATTGCTTGAACCCAGGAGGCGGAGGTTGCGGTGAGCCGAGATCGCGCCATTGCACTCCAGCCTGGGTAACAAGAGCGAAACTCCGTCTCAAAAAAAAAAAAAAAAAAAAAAAAA
>PVKV010038461.1:0-13910 GCA_004027835.1 Alouatta palliata | reverse complement strand
TTTTTTTTTTTTTTTTTTGAGACGGAGTTTCGCTCTTGTTACCCAGGCTGGAGTGCAATGGCGCGATCTCGGCTCACCGCAACCTCCGCCTCCCGGGTTCAAGCAGTTCTCCTGCCTCAGCCTCCCGAGTAGCTGGGACTACAGGCACGTGCCACCATGCCCGGCTAATTTTTGTATTTTTAGTAGAGACGGGGTTTCACCATGTTGACCAGGATGGTCTCGATCTCTTGACCTCGTGATCCACCCGCCTCGGCCTCCCAAAGTGCTGGGATTACAGGTATGAGCCACCGCACCCGGCCCGTCATTCTTAAATTTAGGTATTCATAAATATACTCCACCCAGCATTAAAAACTCAAGGTGCAATGATCAGGCAAGAATAAACGATGGCTTAAAGAAAAGTTTCAAGGAATTATAATGCTGGAAAATACAGACACATACTCACAAACACACTGCAAATATATTACAAATATCCTCTTCTACATTATTCTATTTCTGTACCATCAAAGTAAATCTCAAAATACTTGTGAATGAGAAAAAAAAATGGAACTGATTTTCAAGAATTAAAATATAAATAGCCACTTTGAACACACATTGTAAAATAATTTTAAAAAATCATAGTATTAAGAAATAAAGCCAAGCTTGGGATACAAAATGGTTTCTAACAAAATATAATTCATTCTGTACTGACGAGAGACATGTTTATCTTCAAATAGAAATTGTTCCCTGATGATCCATAGGTTTCCCTATGCTAAGAGTATTGTGTGAGGCCAAATGTGCCCTATAAATATTCTATAATGAGCTTAATATATAAAAAAATAAGCTACAAAGCAAATCTCAGAAAACATTTGAATCAAGTAGAAATGGATTATAACTAAGACCATAATTCCAAGCTAAATCCTAATTGATTATAACTGATGTAAGGGAAGATAGTGATTATAAAAAGAGAAGAAAACAACCTTCATTTTACAGTTTGTTAGTCAAAAATATTTTCTTGATATTACACTACTTCTTTCAGTGGAAGGAATTTAGAATAGGTTTTTAAATGAATTTTAAAATTAGCAACTTCCCCTACTTTTTATTCTCTTCTAAATAATGAATATAATACAAAGTTTTCAAACACAACTACTAGTATTGATGTCTAGATATTAATATTTTCCAAATTAGGTTGGTTCCATTTTTAAAATTCAAAATGAATCATCTTTTTTAATCTAGAAAGCTTGGAGGTAACCCAGGATTATACATTAAAAAATAAATATGGAATGACTTGATAAATCTATCATGGTTCAAATTTCAGTAAATGCTTGTTCATCTATATTATCCCATGGGAAGCTATTATGTTAGAGCCAGTTACCAAGAACAAATGCTTATATTTAAAGCCTGTTTCTCACTGTTTTTTTTTTTTTTTTTTTTTTTTTTTTTTTCCTTTTTAAGCTACTTACTACAAGGAAGGAAGTTTGTCCCAATGTTAAGGTCATTAAAAGTAAAATGTTTAAAATATTACTATTGGTAAATATTACAAATTGAACTACTCAGAATAATAGTCTACATACAAATTCTTTCTCATTTTGCCTGGCTTAAATCTATTTTAAGCAAAAATCTGTACCATCAACAATTGACAACTAGAGGACTTGATTTTGTGAGAAAAATGTAAATGAGACAAATTCCTACACATTATAGGTTGAGGAGAATATTATGGGGTCCTACATTACTGGCAAATCCTACTAATTTTGGAATAGGGAACTCATATAAGCCTGTAGCATTACATGGGAATAATATCTGTTAAGCCAAGTTAATATTGAATTCTGAAGAATGTAAGCATGGTACATCTGTCTGAAATGCTATTTGGCATAAACTTTATGGAGAAGTCTTTTCTCTCTTAGAGAAATATGCTCTCTGAGAATTTAAATGTTTCCAAACACATTTGGAGTACTGGGTTCAAATTTCTCCCTTCTATCCCTCCCTTCTCTTTCTCTCCCTGTCTCCCTTCCCTCTCTCCCTCCCTTCTTCCCTTCCTTCTTTTTCTTTACTTTCTATCTTTCTTCCTTTCTTTCCTTCATTCTTCCATCAACAAATGTTAATGGAGACTTACTCTATGCTAGGTTTCTGCTGAATGGCACAATATTATTAAGCAATACACTCTAATACATACATATATGAATTAAATAGAGCCAATTGCCATTTTAGTTGTCATTTCTCTGCTTCATTAAGATAAAACGGTTAGTTTTCTCCTTTTTCTCCTCTTCCTCTTTCTCTTCCTTCTTGTTGCATTTAAATATAGGTTATTTAATCTCCAGTGACAAAGAAATAATGCCATGTTAATGTAATCTTTATAATTTTGTTTCACTGTGATAGTAGATGGATGGAAGGCTGAGCATTAGGAACAGAAAGGAGGAATTAATACTACCTAAGTATGTCTTAAAATTGACATTTAGTTTACATACAATATAAGAAAATTTGAAGTATTCAGTTATTAATTTTGACAAGTGCACCTGCCAGTGAAAGTATCACCCCAAACTATAGAACTAATGTAATCTTTAAAATATATAATGTAACCTTTAAAATATATAAAAAATATAAAATATAATGTATAATGCACGGGCTTTTGCAATGTTTAAAATCTATCTTTTTGAAAGTCTTCATGCTTTCTGCTAAAATATAAAGTTTTAAAAATTTGCACAAAATTTACAGGCAAATCTGCTTAACTTCAGAAGAAAATTTTAAATCTCTAGAAGTCAATAAATTTATAGGTAAGTAAACTAAGGATTTTTAAGTTCACATAATAAATTATACTGTATAAATGTGTAATTTATGCCCCATAAGCTATGTCCTAAGACCTCTAAGAATCAATATGATTTCTAAAATTAAAATCTATTGCATTCTCATAAACGGAACTTGCTCTGCAATTGTCTCCTAGAAAGATTTAGGTCTCATTTGATTGGAACCTGTTTGCATAATACATTTTGGAGTTTCATTAAAGATGGCTAAAATCATCTTAGTAGGACTTGAAATTATGACATTTACAAAAATAAATGCCAGGTTTTGAATTAACAAGGCTCAGAATATAATTCTGAATGTGGCTTTTTATTGTGCACCTATTGGATAGGTGAAGTAAGAGACTTAATTGAAATGGCTTATAAATTGTTTTTGTAGAGATTTTCTTTTATCTTTTTCCTACTCAACAATGAACCAGGTGGAAGAAACTCCAAGAAAAAACACTATTCTTTTTAAACATTTTATCTTGCTTTGGTGAAGTATACAAAGTTCTGTGTAGTTAAGGGTTTCTGGGTGCTACAAAAACACAGCTACAGGTGGTCTATCATTTCCTTATTTAGAATAATGTGAACATTATTTAGACTTACAAATATTTTACCCTTTATATTTGTCTTAAAATATAAGATGAAAAGTACCACATCATATTCTGATATGTTTTTAGCATATTTAATTTAAGGAAATTAAATTAAATTCTTAATTTAATCCACTGTTTTAGAATTTATTGTGTGCTATCCAAAGTGTTTTTCAGGAAAGGGACATATGTATAAATGATTTGAGAAACACTGTGATTAAACAAAGTTAAATCCTTCTTTAAATCTTCCATAATCTATTGTGTATCTCTAACAGAAGAATATCTTATGACATTTGTTTCTTCAAAGATTTCAATATTTTTGGGGGAATAGTTATTAACTTTTAGAGAAATTCTATCATACAGACATATCATTCAGGAAAATATAGCCAGCAATATGTCACTTTCAGCTATTTCTACCATTAACTAATAGTTACTCTCCAAAGATACATACACAATACACACACACACACACACACACACACACACACACACACACACACACACCCAACACACAAATGTTCTCTGTGGCCTTCCAATTTAATCTTCTCATTAAATGTCCTAAAATCGATGGCCAGTGTATTCTGGTTTTGCCAATGAAAATATTGTAAATTCCCATTCACAATTGCCACACAGAGAATAAAATATCTAGGAATACAAACTTACAAGGGATGTGAAGAACCTCTTCAAGGAGAACTACACACCACTGCTCAAGGAAATAAGAGACTACACAAACAAATAGAAAAGCATTCCACGCTCATGGATAGGAAGAATCAATATTGTGAAAATGGACATACTGCCCACAGTAATTCATAGATTCGATGTTATCCCCATCAAGCTACCATTGACTTTCTTCACAGAATTAGAAAAAACAACTTTAAATTTCATACGGAATCAAAAAGGAGCCCATTATAGCCAAGACAACTAAGCAAAAAGAACAAAGCTGGAGGCAACACACTATCTGACTTTATATTATAAGGCTACAGCAACCAAAACAGCATGGTACTGGTACCAAAACAGAGATATAGACCAATGGAACAGAACAGAAGCCTCAAATAATGCCACACATCTACAACCATCTGATCTTTGACAACCTGACAAAAACAAGCCATAGGGAAAGGATTTCCAATTTAATAAATTGTGTTGGGAGAACTGGCCAGCCATATGCAGAAAGCTGAAACTGTACCCCTTTCTTACACATTAGACAAAAATTAACTCAAGATGGATTAAAGACTTAAACATAAGACCTAAAACCATAAAAACCTTAGAAGAAAACCTAGGCAATACCATTCAAGACATAGGCATAGGCAAAGACATCATAACTAAAACACCAAAAGCAATTGCAACAAAAGCCAAAATTGACAAATGAGATATAATTAAACTAAAGAGTTTCTGCACAGCAAAAGAAACTATCATCAGAGTGAACAGGCAACCTACAGAATGGGAGAAAAGTTTTGCAAATTGCCATCTGACAAAGCACTAATATCCAGAATCCACAAAAAACTTAAACAAATTTACCAGACAAAAACAACCCCAACAAAATGTGGGAGAAGGGTGTGAACAGACATTTCTCAAAAGAAAACATTTATGCATCCAATAATCTTAAGAAAAAACTCATCATCACTGGTCCTTAGCAAAATGCAAATCAAAACAACGATGAGATACCATCTCATGCCAGTTAGAATGGCTATCATTAAAAAGTCAGAAAACAACAAATGCTGGAGAGGATGTGGCAAAATAGGAATGCTTTTACACTGTTAGTAGGAGTGTAAATTATTTCAACCGTTGAGGAAGATAGTGTGGTAATTCCTCAAAGGATCTAGAATCAGAAATATTATTTGATCCAGCAATCCCATTATTGGGTATACATCCAAATGATTATAAATCATTCTACTATAAAGACACATGCACACATGTTTATTGCAGCACTGTTCACAATAGCAAAGACCTGGAACCAACCCAAATGCTCATCAATGATAAACTGGATAAAGAAAATGCGATACATACACAACATGGAATACTATGCAGCCATAGAAAGGGATGAGTTCATGTCCTTTTCAGGGATATGTATGAAGCTGGAAATCATCATTCTCAGCAAACTAACACAAGAACAGAAAACCAAACACTGGATGTTCTCACTCATAAGTGGGAGTTATACACTGTAAAAATACAGTTTGAATTGGTATTAAAGAAAATGTTAAAATAATATTTTTGGTATGCTAAAAAAGAAGAGCTGATTCTTTCCCACATTATATATGCCCACATATAAATATTTATGGAAACTTATAAACATGTGTGTATGTGTGTGTGTGTGTGTGTGTGTGTATGCAAAAGGACATATAAAATCAAAGTTAGACACGCCTACATATACATATATACACACATAGAAAATTTGTGGAAATATTTTTGTGAATATCTTAGATTCAAGAATAATAGTTTGGAGGGCACTCATTAATATATTCTGTATTTCTGGCTTGCCAATTCTGTATTCTAGTTTTGCCAATGAATATAATGGCAAAAACTGCAATTACGTTTGCACCAATGTAACATAAAGTTTATGTAAATAAAATTCCTCTCTCCAGATTTGAAGCTACAAAATGTTTGGTTTTTAAAAATTTTATTTACAAAATAATACTGTTAGAATGTTTTTTATTTTAAAATAATATTTAATATTATCTTAGTATGATAAATAACATATTACAAAATAATACATAATATACATATTATAAGTAATTATAATATAATATATATGCAATGCTACATTTCAAAATTTCATTTTACAGCTAATAAAATTAAAATAAAAATCATCTATTAGGCTGTAAAAAAAATGTCATGGGGATATTGGAACAGACTGGCCATTTATCCTGGGTAAATTCATAGATCATTTCTTTTTTCATGAAGACATGAAACATTATAATAGGACATTGCACTCAAATATTCCCTTAATAAAATTTTGAGTTTCACATTGTTACTTGTAAATATCAAATATGATTATTTGCTGGTTTGTGAATTTATCAGAAATACACACAAAGTAAGTGCCATTTTCATTCCCATTTTACCAGTTGTGAACCGTGGCACAAAGAAGTCAAATATCATGTCCAGTGTCACAGAATTAGTAAGTAGTAGAATACAGAATCTGAACAGAGGAAATCAGATTCCATAATACATTCTCTTAACTTTATGCTATCATTTATTATTCTTTAAAGTATTGTTTTAAAAGCTTTTTTTGAATTTGTAATGTTTATGGATATATAATGGCTGTACATATTTATGGGGTACATGTGATATTTTGATACAATCATACAATGGGTTACCCTCTAATATCTCTCTTAAAACAATGACCATGTTTTGAATTGTATACAAAAAAGTGTACATCTGGAACCAGTAAGAGGAAAAAGAGGTCAAGTGAAGGGATCCTACTAAGAGAATTTTCTAAGGATTTGGGTTTGTATTTCTGACCATCAGGAAAACAGCCGCTGTAATGCGAGTGAAGGTAGGAGGGCCTGCTCAAGAGCCCTATTAGTCTGACTATTCTCTGCCCTTGTTCATTATTTTTAAGGCTAGGTATTCTGAAAGGAAAAGGATGTGAACATGGAAAATATGTTAACAACCAAAACGTAGATCACTGTTGCTCAGCAGTTCACCCAGGTCTTAACACCAAGATCATAAATCTGATCACAGCAATTGGTTAAATAAGAGTCATCTATCCCAGTGTTTCTTAAACTTGAAAAACTTTAGGTTTCAAGAATACGGTCTTAGAGGACAGTTTGAAAAACTCACATTGACAAGTAAACAAAAAAACTTATTCATCATTTGGCACCAATATACAAGCAAATGTAAGTAATAATAATAATTTTTTAAAAATCATGGAGGTATTTGCCTCTAAGGCTGTCATCAAATTCTTCTAGTATGTATATGTACCTGTGTGTGTGTGTGTGTGTGTGTGTGTATGTGTGTGTGTGTGTGTGTGTGTTTTGTGTGTGGATGTGTATGCACATTGAAATATTTATAAATAAAATCTCACAGAGACTCTTAGACCCTAGAGAAGATAAACTGGAACTCAGTCTGAAAAAACATTGATGAATATAAAGAATTTTGTTATGAACACTGTAATGCTATTTCACAACATCCTCTGATTTAACTAAATACTCACTTTACACCTTCTTGAGCTACATACCCACATACTGTGAAATAAAATACTATTAAGTATACATTTCCTAGTAAGGATCATGATTTAAGGGAAGTGGGTCTAGATTATTTCCCCTTCTGAGCAGACCTTTTACTCAGAAAAAGTTTTGTATTGAGTAGAAGTCTCTCTTTCCTTCACCTGTATCAATGTGCTCCTATAAGTTACTAGGAATTTAGCTTTTCATTGATGTTATACCACTATGCTGAACACAATAGATGAAAGCAAAGGATAATAAGAAAGGCAGGAACCTATTCCAGCAAAAGAAGAGGATTTGGAACTTTTTAACTTACTTTCTCTTCAGGCCAGTGGTAAAATTAGATTTTGATTAGTCAATTTTGAGTATTTATTGTGAAGATCTGGTGAACTGTACTATTTTATATTCATGACTGTCTTCAACTTTATAAATTGCTTTTAAAATGGAATTGATCTCTTGGTAAGTAACTACAGCTAACTTTTCATTAATGAAAACCAGTGATGGATGAACAACGACTCAAAATAAATAACAGCTCCACTTCAATCCACAGTGCCAATATCTCTCACCAAGCACAAAGCCAAACAAGCTGATATTAGCTAGTTCTGTTTCTCTTTCTTCTCAGGATGAAGTTGTAATAAGCAATGACACTGGGTTATAGTGAAAAGTAAAGGCAAACCTAGAAGAAAATGCCATTTTATATAAACAAGTGGCCAGCTAACTGATTAGTCCCTGAGTAACTGAAACTTGCTTGTAGGGTTTTTTTTTTTTTTTTTTTTGATTTCTAACAAAATACGCTTGAATCTTAAAATTAAAATAAAACAATTATTCTTAATAATTTGCAGCAAAATTTTGTTCTCAGTATCTCCCAACACTTCATAGCCTAACCATTGTATCTGTCTCTCTTTCCTTGAGAAAAAGTATAATTTATACTCAACAGTGAAAAACTGAACAGTGAAAAGGTAGGGCATCCGGGTGGTGATCAGGTCATGTGGGCTCCAGAGATTTGAGAAATAAAGGTCTTTGGTTTATAAGCCACCAAGTCTGTGGTATTTTGTCATAGCAGCCTAAACAAGCTAAGACACTCTAGCATGTAGAAAATCCATATCTCAATTTGACTTTCAACTGACACATGAGCAGAATTAATTTATTCCCTTTCTCTCCACAAAGTGCTCAAAGATCTTCATGCTTGTTCAATTATGGTATAAATTGTTTTATAGGTACTTTTCTTGGATTCATTCAGTTTTTACCATGAAATTTGATCTTCTGGAGAACCATGTAAATATTACTCAATATTTTGTCATCTTTTATTTCTCCCTTCCACTTCTTTTCTCTAATCCTACAACATGCTTTATAAAATACCAGTTCATAATTGCCCCTCAAATAAATAAATAAATAAATAAATAAATCCTTTGTTTTTAAATATTAAAAGTAGATGAATTAATAATTCTGATTAAGAATGATTAAGAAGTAATAAAAATTTCTAGTAACTTCTTTATGCCAATACAGATTCACATAGGTAGGATATATGCCTGGGGCAGTCACAAAGTATGAATTAGTGGTGACAGTAAAGGCCATACATGCAGGTATACTGAAAACACTGACTGAGAATAAGCAAAAACCTCTAATACAGGAACAGTATTTAATATACGATCCCCTCAAAAATATATGTGTGTATATATATATATATATATAAAACATAAAATATATTACATAAAGTATTATGTGTTTTATAATATATATAATATATATGAATATATAAATCTACATGCTAAGTTAAAATCTTTCTAATTTTTAGCACCTTTGCTAAAAAGAAACATATGGACAGTATATGTAGGCTTATTTGAAATCTTTTAACTGACTGAGAAGTAGGTGGAATATTAACTAACTATGAAGACATCCTGTGTTTACATAGTACTAGTATATGGTGTCAATAAACATAAAGTTACCCTCAATACATACAGATTTTTAAAATCTCAAACCAAAGAAGGCTATAAAACTCTTAAATAATCATCCATACAATCTCTCAAGACCATCTGCCTACTTATTGAATTTTTTTCATGATGTCAGTTACCTCTACCACTCTGAAATGAAGACGTGATCTTAGACTGTGATTAAAAGGAAAGCAGACATTACTCTCTAATCACTAGTGCAACCTTTCCTTGAGAAGGTCAAAGTGGTTTACAAATGTTTCTGTCACATAAATAGTAATTCTCATATCAATCCTTACCGGAAAGCAATTGTGTATAAAATATCCCATATGAATTTTAGCAAAGCCATCAGTATATTAAATATTAAAGGAATTTTATTCACTTTTAGATTCTAATATTTTAATTTCACATTCAATGGTAATGTTATATATATATATATGTCACTTATATTTATAGAAATATGTCATATACATATATCCCCAAATATGCACATGCATATGTATAATCTGGCTCAGCTATAATAACTTTCTCATTTCTGCAGAGTAAGTTTTAATTTCTCCATAGTAAGAATAATTTTAGGTAATCAAATCAAAGAACCTAACTACTTAAAGGCAATTTCATCCAGTTCTTATGTTTTTGCATAACTTGTAGAGATTTTAATAGTACAATTTTTTATCCTTATAGTATCCTTTGCTTTTTTTATTAGTACAGTCTCTTTTGACCCAAACACTCAAGCCATGTTGCCTTACTAATTAATGTTGACAAGGGACAACTTGAGTCAAGCTCTGGACGACACATATCATCCATCATGATGTGGTAATAAGCTACCACCACCTACCAAATGCATAGTAGATTTACACAGGTTTCCCTAGGCCTCAGTAGACTAATTCTGCTTTTCAGATGTTTTCATTGATTTGTCTTACTTTTGTGTGGATAATCAAAATGTAAACAAAGAGAGACCTTAGGTATAGTGTATGGGGGTATATGTGGGTGATACTAAGGAATATATGGATGTCTGCATGTGAGTGTGTATGCAAATTTATAGTTTTGACTAAAAACACATTTCTAACCCTGCTGATTTGAAGAAGAGACAAAAGGAAGAGAAGACAAAGAGGGAAGTGCAGCAGTAAGTAGTGTTCCAACTGGTTTACCTTCATCTAGAATGAAAAGAATTGGAGTGAAACTAATGGTAAAAACTGTACCAGGGAACTATTACTCCTCAATCTCTTCTTATCTCAAGTACACTTATAGGTGTCACTATTTTTTTTTTAGCATGTCAATTCAACATTAGGAATTTTCAGAGTTCATGGAGTTTCTAGGTGACCAACTATTTCAGTGACAATCATCATTCCTATCATTCTGTACATTAGAAAAAATAGGAGATTTAATTCAAATTACTGATTTTGGCCTCACAAGGAAAAATGAAAATAAAGAACATTATGGAAACATCATATATCAAAGAAAAGGTAGACTTTTCTCCAAAGAGAGCTTTGGGTTCCATACAGGTTTTGGCTTTGTATGTTTTATTACAAAACGAATGACTGTGGTCTCCTCCCGATGGTAAAGTTGGTGTTGAGTATCTTTCTATCTATCCTCTCATTAGACCCTGATTATTTTTCTGTCTGTACAAAGCAGCCCTTTGTTTCCAGCTTATGTTCAGAGTGATAGAAGTACAGTAAGAAACTACTGAGGGCTGCTTTCCAGGGGAACCAACAAAGTCATGAGAAGGCCACATGTATATTGTTTTCTCTTGCAGTAGGGAAAGTAGGGAGAGGATCATTCAGTTAATTTGGTAGATTCCTTCATTTCCCTCATCTCCATTATTTTATTAATGTATTGCCAATTCCAATTCATGTAGTAAAAGTGTTAAAAATGATTGTTTTTATGCCATCAAAAATTACAGAAAAATTTGATTGGAAACATAACTATATAATTTGAATTCCTGATATTTTTCCAACAATCTAACCTAAAAAACAAGTAGGGATATTTCTCTATGGGGCTATACTTTGTAAAGAGAACATATGGTGATCCAAGGACATTAGGCAAACCATTAACAAGGGCCTATGAACCACTTTATGAAATATTTTTGAAATGAAAATTAATGAGAAGTCTTTTTCTGAGAGCTCTTTTATAGTTGAATGCAGCTGAATGAGATTCATTTGCAGGAAGAAATTTTATTTATATTGCTTTTTACTTCATTAAGCAAAAAACTGAAAAATAGCTAGCTATAGCTGATGCAAAAGAATACAAAAGCAAAAATTGATATATACCCCATTGTAAAATGCATTTGGAAGTAGATGATTTGCATGAACTATCTCCAGCAATACTGGCACGTTTACTACCATTAAAACACACCAACAACACTTCCATCAAAACACACCAACACTTCCATCAAAACACACAAAATCACTTCCATCAAAACACACAAGCAACAACAAAAAAATGAATAAAACCCCACATATTTACAAACAGACACAACTTGTAGTAACAGTTAAAAAAATCCATTCATTTTCAAAACAAAAAGAAAAGGAATGAAAGAGAAAGAAAGAAAAAGAAAGAAAGAAAAAGAAACTTCAACTATTTACGCTGGGATTTGAACTAAGGACATTTCAAAGGCTAACATTTCATTTGCAAAGGCACATATAAATTTCTGTAAATTTTTTTATTATACTTTAAGTTCTGTGGTACATGTGCAGAATGTGCATGTTTGTTACATAAGTGTACACGTGCCATGGTGCTTTGCTGCATCCCTCACCCCATCATCTACATTGGATATTTATCCTAATGTATTAAGTTTTGGTACATTGCATAATTATACTCTACTGTTTTAGCAGAGTTCCTGCACATACAGTATAGGTTTTCTTGCCCATAATTTCAGCAGATTCCTAAATTTACAGTAAAATTTTAAATATTTTAATAAAGAAATTCCTCCACAGAATGTAGTCATCCTCATTTTTTATTCCACTTTGGAAAAGTTTTGCAGAGTACTAGCTGCTCTTTGAAAGAAAGTTAAGATTTTGTGAAGTTCTTAGTCCATTGTTTCCCTTATTTAGGTTACTAATTTAGTTTTAAATTGATTTCTATCTATTAACTACATGAAAATCAAGGATTATTTCCTTATACTCCTCCCCCTCCTCCTCTCCTCCTTCTCCTCATTTTTTTTTTTTTTTTTTTTTTTTTTGAGACGGAGTCTCACCCTGTTGCCCAGGCTGGAGTGCAATGGCTCAATCTCAGCTCACTGCACCCTCCGCCTCCGAGGTTCAAGCAATTCTCTTGCCTCAGCTTCCTGAGTAGCTGGGATTACAGGCATGTACCACCACACCCAGCTAATTTTTATATTTTTAGTAGGGGCAGGTTTTCACAATGTTGGCCGGGGTGGTCTCCAACTCCTAACCTCAGGTGATCCACTGGGCTCGGACTGCCAAAGTGCTGGCATTATAGGCATGAGCCCCTGTGCCCAGACATTTTATTTTCTTTATTCATTTGTTTGAACTGCAAAATTTCTAATTTGTCAGAACATATTTATCATTCTACCACTTTTTATACCTTTGTTGTAGTCTGGGATCTAAAATTAAATATATTCAGTGTTCACTATTTTCATTTGTCAAGTTTATTTAATAATCCCTAAGCTGGATATACTCATTCTCTTGTGAGTATAGCATTCAAAAAATTATTTTAAGTTTAAAGCTGTGTCTTTATAATCTTGATGCCTGAGAGACATCTTAGCATTGTATGTGCTAAGGTGTCTTTCAGGCATCAAGATTATAAAGACACATTTTTAAAAAAGAAATTTTACTGTTGCCTTATTTTGACTATTGCTGTGAATCTGTCTCATGACAACTTAATTTTGTTTTTTCCTTTGTAAGTAACTTGATCTTTTTGCCTGAATATACAGAGCATTTAAAAAAAAATCCTTAAGCACTCAAATTTTTTCTAGAGCATATTTAAGAATTACCAAAATGTACTTTTCAACATGTGGCTGAAGATCCTTATTTCTGAAAAACTTTCTTCAGTGATAACCTTTATAATTTTTTCTGTTAAATTGTTTGAGTTTTCATTTCTTTCTTCAATGCCACTTATATGCCTCTTATAAAACACTCATCAGAGTCTGTTCTTCCTTAGCTACCTTGCAGCTGATGCTTTGCTGCTGAGGTTGTTTTTCATTTTCTTCTCTTTTCTGACCTTTTTAGATTTCATTTCAAATCTTTGTATACTTTTTTGTTTTACTAATTAGAAATATAATTTTTTAATATTTCCAAGTAATTTTTTAAAAATATATTTTATGTTTGTTGGCTTCACGTATGTCTTCTTTTGTAAAGTGTCTGTTCATATCCTTCGCCCACTTTTGAATGGGCTTGTTTGTTTTTTTCTTGTAAATCTGTTTCAGTTCTTTGTAGATTCTGGATATTAGCCCTTTGTCAGATGGGTAGACTGCAAAAATTTTTTCCCATTCTGTTGGTTGCCGATTCACTCTAATGA
>PVKV010038459.1:0-13896 GCA_004027835.1 Alouatta palliata | reverse complement strand
TTTTTTTTGTATTTTTAGTAGAAATGGGTTTTTACCTTGTTGGCCAGGCTAGTCTTGAACTCCTGACCTCAAGCTGTCCACCCTCCTTGGCCTCCCAAAGTCCTGGGATTACAGGCATGAGCCACCACACTGGGACAGTTTATAACTTTTTAATTTAAGTCTTTGCTTTTTCTCCACAATGATTTGTGATTTCCTGTGTGTATTTTTATTTAACTACTAGAATGATTTCTAATATTTACAATTATCCTCCACTGTCATTACTGCTGGCTTGTTCATTTTTTCTCCTTTTACTTATATTGTTTTATACTGAATTTTTAAAAACTATTTACACAAACCCAGTAAGTTCCCTTGTGACTCTTCCCAATCTCAACCCCACAACCAGATAAAATACTTTTTAAAATTTCTATCATCATATAATAGTTTTGTCTGTTCATGAACCCCATATAAATAGAATTATATGTACTCTGTTGTTTCTGGCTTCCTCATTCACTTACTTTTTTTGGGAATCAATCATGTTGTTGGATATATAATTTTTTTTCCTTTTTACTGCTGAGTAATATTTGACTGCTATACTTTAATTTGTTTATTCATTCTGTTACTGATTAATATTTGGTTTACTTATAGTTTTTTTAATTATTAGGAATAGAACATATTTGAGTATTCTTTTATAAGTCTACTTTTATTTATCATTTAATGAGCATTTATTTAGCATTACCCTTTGCCAGTCATTGTGTAAGTCATGGGAGATACTGAGATAAGGAAGCTCTGTTCCTTAAGAACTCCCCCTTTTTAAAAAATGTATACATTAAGTTCTGGGGTACATGTGCAGAACATGCAGGTTTGTTACGTATGTATACACATGCCATGGTGACTTGCTGCACCCATCAACCCGTCATCTACATTAGGTATTTCTCTTAATGCTATCCTTCCCCTAGCCCCCAACCACCAACAGGCCCCATTGTGTGATGTTCCCCTCCCTGTGTCCATGGGTTCTCTTTGTTCAACTCTCATTTATGAGTGAGAACATGCGATATTTTTCTGTTCCTACGTTAGTTTGCTGAGAATGATGGTTTCCAGCTTCATCCATATCCCTGCAAAGGACATGAACTCATCTTTTTTTTATGGCTCTACATAGTATTCCATGGTGTATATGTGCCACATTTTCTTTATCCAGTCTGTTATTGATGGGCATTTGGGTAGGTTCTGAGTCTTTGCTATTGTGAATTGTACTGCAATAAACATACGTGTGCATGTGCCTTAATAGTAGAATGATTTATAATCCTTTGGATATATACCCAGTAATGTGATCGTTGGGTCAAATGGTATTTCTGGTTCTAGATCCTTGAGTAATTGTCACACTGTCTTCAACAATGGTTGAACTAATTTATACTCCCACCGAAAGTATAAAAGTGTTCCTATTTCTCCATACCCTTGCCAGCATCTGTTGTTTCCTGACTTTTTAATGATTGCCATTCTAATTGGCATGAGATGGTATCTCATTGTGGTTTTGATTTGCATTTCTCTAATGTTCAGTAATGATGAGCTTTTTTTCATGTGTTTCTTGGCCACATAAATGATTTCTGTGCCCACTTTTCAATGGGGTTGTTTTTTTCTTGTAAATTTGTTTAAGTTCCTTCTAGATTCTAGATATTAGCCATTTGTCAGATGGGTAGATCGCAAAAATTTTCTTCCATTCTGTAGGTTGCCTATTCACTCTGGTGATAGTTTCTTTTGCTGTGCAGAAGCTCTTTAGTTTAATTAGATCCTATTTGTCTATTTTGGCTTTTGTTGCCATTGCTTTTGGTGTTTTCATCATGAAGTCTTTTCCCATGACTATATCCTAAATGGTATTGCCTAGGTTTTCTTCTAGGGTTTTTATGGTTTTAAGTTTTACATTGAAGTCTTTAATCCACCTTGAGTTAATTTTGTATAAGGTATAAGGAAGGGGTCTAATTTCAGTTTTATGCATATGGCTAGCCAGTTTTTTCAACACCATTTATCAAATAGGGAATCATTTCTCCATTGCTTGCTTTTGTCAGGTTTGTCAAAATCAGATGATTATAGATGTGTGGCATTTTTTCTCAGGCCTCTGTTCTGTTCCATTGGTATTTATCTCTGTTTTGGTACCAGTGTCACACTGTTTTGTATACTGTAGCCATGTATATTTTGAAGTCAGGTAGCATGATGCTTCCAGCTTGTTATTTTTGCTTAGGTTTTTCTTCGCTATACAGGCTCTTTTTTGGTTCCATGTGAACATGAATGTTTTTCCATTTGTTTGTGTCCTCTTCTTATTTCCTTGAGCAGTGGCTTGTAGTTCTCCTTGAATGGGTCCTTCACATCCCTTGTAAGTTGTATTCCTAGGTATTTTGTTATTTTTGTGGCAATTGTGAATGGGAGTTCACTCGTGATTTGGCTGTTTGTCTATTATTGATGTGTAGGAATGTTTGTGATTTTTGCACATTGATTTTGCATCCTGAGACTTTGCTGAAGTTGCTTATCAGCTTAAGGAGATTTTGGGCTGAGACGATGGGATTTGCCAAATATACAATCGTGTCACCTGCAAACAGAGACAATTTGACTTTCTCTCTTCCTATTTGAATACCCTTTATTTCTTTCTCTTGCCTGATTGCCCTGGCCAGAACTTCCAATACTATGTTAAATAGGAGTGGTGAGAGAGGGCATCCTTGTCTTGTGCTGGTTTTCAAAGGGAATGCGTCTAGCTTTTTCCCATTCAGTATGATATTGGCTGTGGTTTGTCATCAATTGCTCTTATTATTTTGAGATATATTCCATGAATACCTAGTTCATTGAGAGTTTTTATCATGAAGGAGTGTTGAATTTTATCGAAGGCCTTGTCTGCATCTATTGCGATAATCTTTTGGTTTTTGTCATTGGTTCTGTTTATGTGATGGATTACATTTATTGATTTATGTATGTTGAACCAGCCTTGCATCCCAGGGATGAAGCTGACTTGATCATGGAGGATAAGCTTTTTGATGTGCTGCTGGATTCGGTTTGCCAGTATTTTATTGAGGATTTTTGCATCAATGTTCATCAGGGATATTGGCCTGAAATTGCTTTTTTGTGTGTGTGTCTCTAAAGGTCTTCTTATAGGCACATGTTTTCATTTAATTTTGGTAAATATCTAAGAGTGAAATTGATGGGTCATAGGGTAGTTTTATGTTTCTATTTATTAGAAATTTCCAAATAATTTTCCAAGTTGTTTCATTATTTTACATTTCTGTCAGCAATGTGTGAGAGTTTAAGTAGCTCCAAAGTCTTACCAACATGTGGCATCTTCAGTCTTTTAATTATGGCCATTTTGATGAGTACGTAATGCTGTTCATTGTGGTTTTATTTTGAATTATCCTAGTGATTGAATCTGACCATCTTTTCATTCAATAATTGGCCTCTCAGATATCATCTTTTGTGAAAATTCTCTTCAAGCATTTTCTTAAGTTTTATTTTTATTGTTTAGTTTTTTATCGTTCTTTTTCCTTTTTATCTGATGGAGGATATATACATGGATATGGATATATATATGACATTGTAGTTGTTCCATTGTCATTAAGCTGGTGACCATTTAAGTGTAGGTCTGTTTCTGGCTTCTACATATAGACACATATATAATAATATATTAGATCTATATCATATATAAAATACAGATGTGACATATAACACATATAGTATATATATTATATATTATCTATAATAATGTATATGATACATATGTTATATATATAATTTGATATATCCATATATATATTCATGTTCATGTATATCATACCTTTTCCAGTCTGTGCCTTACTTCTTCACTTTCTTAACACTTAACTTGGTCCTTTTATTCTCCTTTATCTTTCTTTTTTTTTTTTTACATTTTACTTTGAAATAATTCTAGAGTCATCAGAAGTTGCAAAATATGTATAGGCAGATCCTATGTGCCCTTCATCCGGTTTTCCCTGATGATAAATTCACTACTTTAAAATAACATCAAAACCTATAAAATGATATTTACGCTGGTATAATTTATAAAGCCTATTTCAATTTTACCAGTTTTATTTGTACTTGAATTAGTATACTTTTACACAATTCTATCACATGTGTAGATTGATCTAATCACCAGCACAATGAAGATACAGAACTGTTCCATGCTTTAAGGTAAAATATACAATGCATTTACATTTTTGACACATAATTGAAATTATTTCAGTGCTTGGTAATTCAAGAAATGTAAACCACCTATATATTACTCAGTTTTGTTCTTATTATTTTAACATTTTGAGTTATTTCATACATTAAGCTAAAATATCCATCTCTGAAAATCATACACTTACTGTTTATTTGAGGCAGTAAAAATAAAATATCTTAATGCAACTGTGTTGGTGTCACACGTGATTCATTTACTTGGCATCTCTTGACCCAATATTCATAAACAGCTATTTAAAGGCATAAATGACAACAAAAGTTTTATTAGGTGATACTCATTTATATTTAACAATGCCAAATGGTATTTATTTAAATGGAATTATATTTAAAATCATATGTAAGAATAACTATAATGCAAATGATCAATGGCATAGAGAGTTGGAGAAAGAACAAATGGAATAAAACCCCACCATGCTTTTCTTCTCATTCATCAATCATTATTTAGCCTGATAATGCAGTGTTGAAATTAAAAGCTCTCATCCATGATATATATTAGATTTTCTGAATTCCATTCATTTCCTACCTGAAGAAAGCAAGATGGGGGATATAGAGTGGATGAAGGAAGAATGTCTGAACTCTAGGACTTAGCTCTCAATAAGCCCACAAAGAACCAAATAATCTTTTCCAAGATGAACCCTAATCTACTAATATAATATAATATTATCATCTGACAAAAGTGCTTATGATTTCTAACATTCTTTGTTGACTCATGTAAAACCTCACTTACTCGAGGTAAAGACCTATCTTATAAGATCAGGATTCTATAAAGTAGCTTCAGAGATGTTGAGCTTAACTTGAGAAGACCAATCTGGTGGTACCAGCTTGTGGACTTCTATAAAAACTCCACAAATTACAAATCCAGATCTAAATTATATTTTTCTGTCATCTGTGAGGCAGTGCTGTGCCAAGTGGGATGCAAAGCTGTTTTCCACCTAGTTCCTCTTCTCTGCCCATGGAATAGGCCAAAAGAAGCCCCATTTCTGTACCCGAACCTACAGTTTTATCTTATGTTGACCAGTAGTTGTGAGGCTGACGTTGTGAGTTCCTATCCTAGTCTTGCTGTTCCCTTTTCATTCTGGTAGAATTAGTGTTTGCTTCCTCTCAATTTTGAACCCAACTTGTCATAATATTCTTCAAATCTTTATCTGATAAAAAACAGACCCAATATAGCTTTTCCTTGTAAAAAGAGAAAAGAAAAATACTTCACTTAAATTACTTTGTTAATAAATATGTAAACAACAAAGTTAGTCATCAAGCTATTTTTCATAGTTCCCCTTTCCCTTTCTAGCTATGAAATGCATTATATTTTAAATGTATTACATTAAAATACTGATGAGAAAAAAAAAGCATGATTTGTTTTTCCTTTCCTAAAGATTATTCATCTATCAAAAGCTTAATTTATTTGAAAGTAATAAATAATGTTGAGCTTGTCACAAGCTTTTGGATTCTTATGATTTTAATTTATGTCAATTAGGAAAAAACTGGTCTGTTGAAACTGAAATTGAATTAATGATACATGTTCTTTGATGTCAGAATGAGCTCTGCCTTGGTTTCCTGAGACTTTTAGTGAATTCCTCAAATCTGATATTCCTCACCCTGGAGAAGTGCCTACCTCCAAGAGGCTTTATAGAAACAGACTTTTGGGAGTAAGTCCAACCAAAAAAAATCAATGTATAGTGATGAAAGATCACACCCAGCAAGTAGCATTGAGTGATGCCAGTAGAAATCATAAGGGACAGAGAATTGTAGTCAAACTTTCTTCTGTTGATTAACTGAACTCTTGGAAACAGCTATTGTAAAACAATCCATTGTTTTCTGGAGGATATCACTTTGCCTGAGTTTAATTACTTCCATGTATTCATCATTATTCAAAATGTTCCTTTCAAACAGTTATATGAATATGACCTATGACTTTTCCCCGTGAAACTTTAATGATCATTAAGATACGCCCTGTAGGCAGTCATAAATATCTGTAGACATAGAAAGGCAATTTCTGCAGTAGTGTTTTTGGAGCAAACATTTTGCAATGACAGAAGATCAGTCTACACTCACTGTCTGCCACATTCATGGCTTATGGACACCAGCCCTAGAGCCATACTTTTCCAAAAGCTCCCTTGAGAGTAAGGACTATACCTTCTGTTTCTTTGCAATCTGAGTCTTGTGATTGTATTTCTCTTTTGAGTGGTATTATGTTCTTTCCTGGAATATAATTTTTTGTTCTTTTTGTAAAATTTCTTCTACCTTATAAATAATTAGGGTGATATTTGATTCCTGTAATAAGTACAGCTATCTTGCATGTGGCCATTGCTCAATGAGTGTTTATAGAATAAAGAGACAGGATTTGACTCAGAAAGATTATGTTTGAATATTATACTTGCACAAGGTAGTGGCGTAACTTTGGCAAATTTATCCAGTTCTTTACTCTTCAGTCCCTACATAAATAAAATGAGGATAAAGGGGGTGAGAATTATAAATAATATTTTATAACATCTAGAATATTATCTGACACATAGTAAACATCTGAAATGCCAGTTGCTTTATTTTTTAAGGAATATTGTTAAGGTCATTGCTGAGTTACCTTGTTATACCTAACTCAACCTCACAAATGCTAGCAACCTACTAGAAGTATCTTCATATTGAGTTGAACTTGAGAGGTTTGGGAGAGAATAATTTATTTATGATTTGGCTAACTTTATTTGTGCAAGAGAAAGAAACCAGCATGTATTAAGCACTAAAAAAAATCCATTCCGTGAAACCTTGGAAATACTTCAAATGAACAAATCAACATATTGCCATAGATAGTGCCACTAATTCTCAGATAATTTACTTCCTTGTATCAAACAACATATTAGGAAAAACAGAAGGCCCAATAAGTTCTCAAAAATAAGTCACTTTTTAAATTTTATAGTTGGAATCAGCCTAGAATTTCAGATACTATGTCAATTTTAATATTTTAATTTTGAGTTATCATCAGTTTTCTGAAATGATAGCTAAACTTTATGCCTGATAATACAATTAGTAAAGGATGTAACACTGATTATGTTCCAGATACTGTTATTAAAATAATAGTAAGGCATTGTTACCCTGATTCTTTAGAATAATCTGCATTTTAAACACCATGTTTCATGATCATACTGTATGTCCAATCACTTGTAACTCATTAATTAGAATATTCCATTCTCATAGTTCAAGAAATTTCCATTCTATGAATGGATATGTATCTCATAAAAATAAGGTCTTATGTTAATTAAATAAAATATACGAGAATTTTGAAAATATGTATAAACAACTTTAAGGCACTTTTCAATTGTACGGTGACACAAACCGTTAATGAAGACAATCAAAATGTATAGTTAATTGGGTGGTGCTAACATGTCGTTTGCTAAACTGGCACACGTTGAGGCAGTGATGGTGGTATTAGGCTGTCAATCTCATAGGACTACATAGAAGAATGCAGAATAATTAAACCTTCCAAGTGATCTTGATCTACCACATACAACATATCCTGACATTTTATATAATTTGGAACTTTGATAATTATAAGGGAACTTCAAAAAGTTTCTGAAAAATGAAATTAAAAGATACAAAGAGAAAGCATAAACTTTATTTCTCAACATAACCTTCATCAAATTCAAGACACTTTTCTAAGCAATGATACCAGCCATTTTATCCATCCCAAAGACCAAAGGACCCTGGGAGTTTAACCATGTCAATGTGGTCTTTTTTTTTTTCAACCTTATTAACTAAAAAAAAATTTTTTTAATGGGTAAACTTTAAAGATTTTCTTAAGATTAGGAAACAAAAAGAAGTCAGAAGAGGCCAAATCAGGACTGTAATGTGTATGCCTTTTGATTTCTCATTGACACTCTTGCAAATTCTCCCTCATTTAATGAGGGAAATGAATAGGAATATTGTCATGGTAGAGAAAGACTCTGTGATGAAGCTTTCTGGGGCATTTTTCTGCTAGAGGTTTGGCTATGTTTCTCAAAACACTTTCATAATAGGCAGATGTTATTATTCTTTGACCCTCCAAGAAGTCAAAAAGCAAAATGTCTTGAACGTTTTCCCCAAAGTGTTGCCATGACTTTTGCTGACTGTGGTTTGGTTTTGCTTTCACCGCACTACTTCTGCCCCTTGGTAGCCATTGCTTTAATTGCGCTTTGTCCTCAGGATAATACTGGTAAATCTATGTTTCATTTCCTGCTCCATTTCTTCGAAAGAATCCTTCAGGATGTTGATCCCACTTGTTTAAAATTTCAGTTGAAAGCTCTGCTCTTGTGTGTCGCCAATCTGAGCACGATGATTTTTGGCACTTATCAAATGGGAAAGTTTGTTCAACTTTAATTTTTCATTCGGAATTGTGTATGCTGAAACAGTTGAGATGTCTGTGGTGTTGGCTATTGTTTGTGTGGTTATTTGTCAGTCCTCGTCAATTAGGGCTGAAAACAAGATTAATTTTTTTCTTAGAAATTGATGGGAATGATCTGCTACTACAGACTTCATTTCAACATCATCTCAACCTTTCTTAAAATGAGTTATCCATTTGTTAACTGTTGGTTTATGTGGAGCACCATTCCCATAAACTTCTCATAAAGCATCAACGATCTGACCATTCTTCTACCCAAACTTCACCGTAAAATTAATGTTTGTTTTGCTTCAATTTTAGCAGAATTCGTTTTGCTCTGATAGCAGCGTTTTTTCAAACTGATGCATTATCGTTCTTAGTTTCTCAACCTAGATCTTATTCAAATATGTTCACAAGTTTATTATGGTGCAAAGTGTTTTTCAAATCCATGAGTAGTTTTTTATTTATAATACACATTGTCCATGAACATTTAAAAGATTCTCTTCTATATCTTTTATATTATTCTCCATACTGTTTATTATAACACATGTTAACATGGGCTGTGCTTTAGAACAGAGTTCTCCCACTGCCCTTTAAAACTTATATTGCTATGCTGACACTAAGTTACCAGTCCTCTCCCTCTAAACTTAACTGTTTTGAAGTAAGTGATTCAAAAAGAATTTAAATCCAACTGTTGACCTTGGTTGGGGTCCTAGCTTCATATGCTAACTTGCATAAGTTAGCAAAAACGGAAACAGACTTCCCCTCTTGACAGTTGTTCTGTAAGTTATGCAACTTATGTCATACACAGAAGCTTTTTAGGGTATGCTATTTATATAAACTTAAATTTAGTTATCCAGTTCAAGAAAAATAGATGCAGTACTCAAGTGTTTCTTTTGGTCCTCATGGGGCCTCTCAAGCCAAGTACAATTTGTTCTTGGATTGGGAAAGGGGCTTTATTTACAAGAATTTCTATTTCGTTCTACTCAGGATTGTTTCACTCACAGAACAGCTATTAGCAAACTGATATGTGGGAAATTTTAAAAGAATGTAATGAACAATATCATTTTCTATGAAAGTATAGAAAATAGTGCAAGAGGCTCAATCTCTTCAGGTTGCAAAGTGTGGCCAGATGTTCCTGGAAGGTGACACATTCACAGTACATGCACTAAGTAACCTCTTGGAAAGGTAGTAACTCCTAACAATGAATATGAAAACAATAGCAACAACAACAATCACAAAATCAAGCTTTACTATGACCTTGTTTTGACAGAGGAACATGGATGAAAAACAGAGAAATCAGATTTCAGATTTGAGAGCAAATCTAAGGATACTTTAAGCATTAATTTTTTAAATTTTAGATTATTTCATTCTAACTAAAGGGAACATTAATCTTACACTCTAAACTGACTGCAACGGTGATAGAATGATTAAGACTAAGAGAAGTTAATTGAGGTATGGGCTGGTCAGTGTTGCAAGGAGGTTTGGCAAGGTACATTTAGCAAAAATATATCAATAGGATAGTGATGAAAGTTATGCATTAATTTAAGGCAGCATTTGAGGTCAGAAATAATATAAACTTTGCTGTTAAAGAAATATGATTCCCACTGAAGAAGAGAATAAACATGCAGTTAAGAAGGGAATGATACCAAATGAAAAGTAAATATTCTGCTAAGCAAACTTACAGAGGAATACACAATCATGAAACATAGGAAACACAAAAACTTAGGAACAAACACACCTTACTTAAAGGAGAACCAAGGTTTAGGATACGTGAACTTTAATACTACTTTGGATACTAAAAAAAATAATGTGCATATCAGGAAAGCCAACTTACTGCCTTTGAATGAAAAAAAATATATATGTTAGTCTAACAGTATCGTCTCATTTCATTGAAAAATGTTAAGTAATCAAACACCAATTGTACGTCCAGGGCTATATGCTAAATTCTTGGACTAGGTAGTGTTTGTGGAGGACTCATGGGAACAAAGAAACAAGAAATCAAAAATTACTGAGCTTGTCAAGTAGTTGGGGATCACAAAACACAGAAAGAACAATTGAACACAAGTAAGATGATGCTCAGGCCTAGTGTTACAAAAGTAATCTTTCTGAATCTAAGGAGAGTTTTTAGGATGGGATAAAACAATGCTCTTCTAAATCAGAGATGTTAAACATGTATCTGGGAGTTAACTTGGGCTCAGAAAAATCAGGGCTCCATATCTCCAATAACTGTGAGGTTGGTAGTCATTTGCCTCTCTAATCTTTCATTTTTGTGGTTTAATGAGGTAATACAATTTAAACACTTAGTACAATGCCTGGTACCTAATAAACATTAAATAAATGAGAATTTTTAAGTTTACTAGCATTCTTACAATATTAAAAATAGAATAAAAGAGGCAATCTGACCATCTTAATTTTTTTTAAATATATTTTTTATTGCATTTTAGGTTTGGGGGTACATGTGAAGAACATGCAAGATTGTTGCATAGGTACACTCATGGCAGTGTGATTTGCTGCCTTCCTCCCCATCACCTATATCTGCCATTTCTCCCCATGCTATCCCTCCCCACCTCCCCACCTCCCGCTGTCCCTCCCCTTTTTCCCCCCGACAGACCCCAGTGTGTGATGCTCCCCTCCCTGTGTCCATGTGTTGCATTATTCAACACCTGCCTATGAGTGAGAATATGTGGTGTTTAATTTTCTGTTCTTGTGTCAGTTTGCTGAGAATGATGGTTTCCAGGTTCATCCATGTCCCTACAAAGGACACGAACTCATCGTTTTTGATGGCTGCATAATATTCCATGGTGTATATGTGCCACATTTTCCCTGTCCAGTCTATCATTGATGGCCATTTGGGTTGGTTCCAGGTCTTTGCTATTGTAAACTGTGCTGCAATGAACATTCGTGTGCATGTGTCCTTATAGTAGAATGATTTATAATCCTTTGGATATATACCCAGTAATGGGATTGCTGGATCAAATGGAAGTTCTATTTCTAGATCCTTGGGGAATCGCCACACTGTCTTCCACAATGGTTGAACTAACTTACACTCCCACCAACAGTGTAAAAGCGTTCCTATTTCTCCACATCCTCTCCAGCATCTGTTGTCTCCAGATTTTTTTAATGATTGCCATTCTAACTGGCATGAGGTGGTATCTCAATGTAGTTTTGATTTGCATTTCTCTACTGACCAGTGATGATGAGCATTTTTTCATATGTTGGTTGGCTTCATGTATGTCTTCTTTGTAAAGTATCTGTTCATTTCCTTTGCCCACTTTTGAATGGGCTTTTTTGTTTTTTTTCTTGTAAATCTGTTTCAGTTCTTTGTAGATTCTGGATATCAGCCCTTTGTCAGATGGGTAGACTGCAAAAATTTTTTCCCATTCTGTTGGTTGCCGATTCACTCTAATGACTGTTTCTTTTGCTGTGCAGAAGCTGTGGAGTTTGATTAGGCCCCATTTGTCTATTTTGGCTTTTGTTGCCAATGCTTTTGGTGTTTTAGTCATGAAGTCCTTGCCTACGCCTATGTCCTGAATGGATTTGCCTAGATTTTCTTCTAGGGTTTTTATGTTTAAGTCTTTAATCCGTCTGGAGTTAATTTTAGTGTAAGGTGTCAAGAAGGGGTCCAGTTTCTGCTTTCTGCACATGGCTAGCCAGTTTTGCCAACACCATTTATTAAACAGGGAATCCTTTCCCCATTGCTTGTTTTTGTCAGGTTTGTCAAAGATCGGATGGTTGTAGATGTGTTGTGTTGCCTCAGAGACCTTTGTTCTGTTCCATTGGTCTATATCTGTTTTGGTACCAGTACCATGCTGTTTTGATTACTGTAGCTTTGTAGTATAGTTTGAAGTCTGGTAGTGTGATGCCTCCAGCTTTGTTCTTTTTGCTTAGAATTGACTTGGCTATGCGGGCTCTCTTTTGGTTCCATATGAAGTTTAAGGTGGTTTTTTCCAGTTCTGTGAAGAAGGTCATTGGTAGTTTGATAGGGATAGTGTGGAATCTGCAAGTTACTTTGGACAGTATGGCCATTTTCACGATATTGATTCTTCCTAGCCATGAACATGGAATGTTTCTCCATCTGTTTGTGTCCTCTCTCATTTCATTGAGCAGTGTTTTGTAGTTCTCCTTGAAGAGGTCCTTTATGTTCCTTGTTAGTTGTATTCCTAGGTATTTTATTCTCTTTGTGGCAATTGTGAATGGCAGTTGGTTCTTGATTTGGCTGTCTTTAAGTCTGTTATTGGTGTATAGGAATGCTTGTGATTTTTGCACATTGATTTTGTATCCTGAGACTTTGCTGAAGTTGCTTATCAGTTTCAGGAGATTTTGGGCTGAGACGATAGGGTCTTCTAGATATACAATCATGTCATCTGCAAATAGAGACAATTTGACTTCCTCCTTTCCTATTTGAATACCCTTTATTTCTTTTTCTTGCCTGATTGCTCTGTCTAGAACTTCCAGTATTATATTGAATAGGAGTGGTGAGAGAGGACATCCTTGTCTAGTGCCAGATTTCAAAGGGAATGCTTCTCGTTTTTGCCCATTCAGTATGGTATTGGCTGTTGGTTTGTCATAAATAGCTTTTATTATTTTGAGATACGTTCCCTCAATACCTAGTTTATTGAGGGTTTTTAGCATAAAGGGCTGTTGGATTTTGTCAAAGGCCTTCTCTGCATCAATTGAGATTATCATGTGGGTTTTGTCTTTGGTTCTGTTTATGTGGTGGATTATGTTTATAGATTTGCGTATGTTGAACCAGCCTTGCATCCCTGGGATGAAGCCTACTTGATCATAGTGGATAAGCTTTTTGATGTGCTGTTGCAATCGGTTTGCCAGTATTTTATTGAGGATTTTTGCATCTATGTTCATCATGGATATTGGCCTGAAGTTTTCTTTTCTTGCTGAGTCTCTGCCAGGTTTTGGTATCAGGATGATGTTGATCTCATAAAATGATTTGGGAAGGATTCCCTCTTTTTGGATTGTTTGGAATAGTTTCAGAAGGAATGGTACCATCTCCTCTTTGTATATCTGGTAGAATTCGGCTGTGAACCCATCTGGACCTGGGCTTTTTTTTGGGTGGTAGGCTCTTAATTGCTGCCTCAACTTCAGGCCTTGTTATTGGTCTGTTCAGGGTTTTGACTTCTTCCTGGTTTAGGCTTGGGAGGATGCAAGTGTCCAGGAATTTATCCATTTCTTTCAGGTTTACTAGTTGATGTGCATAGAGTTGTTTGTAATAATCTTTGATGATGGTTTGAAATTCTGTGGAAAATGTGGTGATATCCCCTTTATCGTTTTTTATTGCATCTATTTGATTATTTTCTCTTTTCTTTTTTATTAATCTGGCTAGT
>PVKV010038458.1:0-13897 GCA_004027835.1 Alouatta palliata | reverse complement strand
GGGGGTGGATGGATGGGTGGGTGGGTGGGTGGATGGGTGGGGGATGGGAGGGGATGGGTGACTGTGGGGGTGGGGGGATGAATGGATGAAAGAGTCAAAGGTAGCTTTGTAGAAAAAGCTTTGTAGGTTGAGGACTATAGGGGTATACATGGAAGATATATTTCCATGTGGATAATATGATATAGAGAAAGTAAAAAGCATTAGCATGTTGAGGACACAAGGCAAGTAGGTTTGCATGATGGAGCAGAGTGTTTGTGATAAAATGACAGAGTATGATAAAATGAAATTTGAAAGTTTAAAAGAAACTGCAACGTGAAAGGCTTTTTATGCATCACTAAGAAATCTCGTCTTGGTAATTTAAACATGCTGAAAGGTTTTAAGTAGAAAATTGATGCGATCTGATTTTTCAGGTGAGAGGAGGACAGAGCTGCAGAGAAACAAAGCATTTGAGAGTGTGGTGGCAAGAGAGTGGCTGAAATTAGAAACTCTGGAATAGAGATTGATAAGAAATATGCTTTCTACTCTTAGAATTCTGTAGGACTTCCAGTAACGTTGAGAAGAAGTATAGCGTAATTACTAGGACCAATCATACTGGAGCCAGACTGCCTAGGTTTGAATCTGGAATTTGTCATTTACCATCCATGTGACCGTTTACAAGTCACTTAGCTTCTCTAGGCCTCAGTTTACTCACTTGAAAATGGAGATTAAAATGACAGTGCTTGCATCATGAAGCTGATAACTTTTAAGACTGAGTGAGTCTATAAAGTGCTTGGAAAAGAGGCAACAGTGTTTATTAAATTTGTTAAATAAAAGCCATATGTAATGATTCATAACTTTGTCTAAAATCATGCTTTAATTTTCTGTTTTCATTTCTGTAAAACCATACATGTTTTTATTTTTTTGTCAGATAAAAATTTTCTCATTTTTAGCCTATGATGATAGATGTCTGATTCAAAAATGGGTTGTAAGATGAATTAATCAATCAATAGAACTTGCAAAAATTTGGATGCTCAAGATAATATTCAGTACTTCTTCCTCACTGAGAATATAAAATGTCCAGAGAGACTCTGTGAGGAAGACCCTGTAGACAGAGTTGCCAATGTACCAAGAGCCATTCACCACTATCTAGAAGGAGGAATGGGGTGAGCTGCTTTCATCACCTCAGCTTCCACAGGACCACTCAGAGAGCTTCAAATGTGGCTCCTGAAACTGGGAGATTTTAATAACTTGAGTCTAAATCCTGCCTGAGAATTGCAGAAGGCAGAAGGCAGGCCAGCCAGCTACCCCAGCAGCAGAAGTAAGAAATAGGGTTGCTGTGTTAAGCCAAAGAAAATGCATCAGGGCAAAGGAAAGATGACTCCTCATGATTAGAATAGAGACCACAGGGGAGAAAGGGTCACAGTGGAG
Source organism: Alouatta palliata (assembly GCA_004027835.1). Classification (NCBI taxonomy): domain Eukaryota; kingdom Metazoa; phylum Chordata; class Mammalia; order Primates; family Atelidae; genus Alouatta; species Alouatta palliata. The sequence continues at coordinate 12,490 of PVKV010038458.1, read as the reverse complement.
GCATGCTGAGGAACTGTCCTGTAACGAGGGAAGTTCAGGCTTCCTAGGGACTATGGAAGGAGAAAAAAATGAGGAGACAGATAAATGTTCCTTATGTACATCAAGGGAAGTGCCAATAAAAGATCTCCAGCAATGAAGAAGCAGGGGGTCCTACCCCTAAGAAAAAAATAAGTTTGAACCTGTCTGACTCAGACCTAGCATGAAGATGGTTTACAAGAGCAAGAACTTACTCATACTCCTATATCCTTCACCTTTAATATTCTAACTTCAGAGCTATAAGACATCAGGGTTAATCAGCTGGGTGGGGAAAAGAATCAAAGCAGGTTGTAGCTCACCATGCCAACCCCCTCACCTCTTCCCTCAGCCAGCAGACATTAGAAGCATTAACTTCCATATATGCGACATTTGGTAAGTACCAAATGAGACTATTTTGTGATTTAAAGTGATCTTAAGCCTTTGGCTGTAACTTTATTTTATTTATTTGTTTGTTTATTTATTTATTTATTTATTGAGACAGAGTCTTGCTCTGTTGCCAGGCTGGAGTGCAATAGTGCGATCTGGGTTCACTGTAACCTCCGCCTCCAAGGTTCAAGCAATTCTCCTGCCTCAGCCTCCCAGGTAGCTGGGACTACAGGCACATGTCACCATACCCAGCTAATTTTTTTTTTTTTTTTTTTTTTTTTTTGTATTTTTGAGAGAGACGGGGTTTCACCATGTTGGCCAGGATAGTCTCGGTCTCTTGACCTCATGATCTGTCCACTTTGGGCTCCCAAAGTGCTGGAATTACAGGCTTGAGGGCTGTAACTTTTCTTTATCATGCATGGGCAGGGGAATATTTAGCTCACAGAGCAGCCTAAGAGACCAGTGAGAGAAGGAAATAAATATTTTCTGTGACTTTCGTTCTACAAATTATGCTTGTTCAGGGTCCTGGTTATGATTTTTTTGATTTCTGTCTTCTGTTTTATTCATTTGCACATTTCATACCAGCTCACTCTAGACACCACTCAGGAATTACATATTTCCAAACCTTTTCTTATGCCTCCTCTCCAACTGACATGAAAGTGCTTGTCACATTCAGGACTTCTAACAAACACCCCATTTTTCTAATGATGCTACAAATGCTTTGATCAGTTGTTCTTAACCTGCCATCTGAGATTTCAGAGAGTCTCTGAATCTCTGAAATTGTTCCCAAACTTATAGATGAATGCACATATGAACATTTTTTTCTTGTGGCAGCATTTATGGATTTGCCAGATCCTCAAAAAATGAATAGAAGAAAACGAAAAGTAAAGAAAACATCTTCACTTTTAAAACCATTCTCTCTTTTGGCTGAGATAAACTAGAATATGCACCTCCAGGTTTGTACAAAGTTATGAAAGAGGTGAAGTTTCATTCTGTGAACTTACTATTGCTAAGGGCTCTTTATTATTTTCTGTCCTCCTACCTTATGACCCTCTTATAATAGAAAACATTAGTATCACGCATGTATTTCTTACATTAATGAGTTACCTCTCTCTAGAAGTTCTCAATTTTAAGCCTTAGGGTATGTGCTCATAAATCAATTTCGGATGTAGTAAACAGAAAGTGGGAAATGTTCTTCATTGTTAATGGAAATTTCTTAACCCTTGAAACTGCATTACGTAGTCTTCCCCAAAGGCAAACTAGAGAACACATATGTTTTCAGGTATTATTATAAATATGTATATATTAGGTTTTAAATGTATACAGGTTCTTGTTCATTTCCTCAAAAGTCATACATGGTGCTCACTACAGAGTTGCTGAGTAAAGTCTGGTTTGCAGGACACTGATTGGTTTACAGAAATTAAATCTGACAAATGCCAGTGGTTTTCTGATTTCTACTACTAACAGGATTCTCCAAGTTCTCCCTCTCTCTTTCCCCTTTTGAGTCGTTATTGAGAAAATTTCATTCATTTGCTTCCTCCTTTAGCCCTTTCCTAGGATTTTAACTGTTATTCAGAGTTGGAGCTATTATTCTTGGTGGCCTTTGATTGTGAGTCAAAATATGGATAATAATAGTTCTCAAGGTGCTTGAAGTTCCATTCTATTTCTGACTATTCCCACCAAACGAGAAAATATGGAAGTTTCTTCCCTTTGTTTAAAAGATAGTAGCTAAATCTATTAGCTCCAATTCATAGTTTTAAACAAATGCCAACAAATATCCATTGGTAAGGGAGAAGGAGAGTTTCTAGGGTGAACTGAATCCAAAATTTCAGTGATTATTTATAGATTTCCAGATGCTTTTCAGACTCTATGTCCAAGTTACAGAGTGTTATACGGCAGTTCTAAGGCAGCCCACTTTCCAGCCATGCAGAGTTCCTCTCATGGAGAAAGCTGTCTCTTCTGCTCCAGTAAAGATTCCTTTCAAATCCACAAATAGACATCTCACAGTAACAATGTGTGAGGAAAATGAAGAAAGAAAAACACATAAGGTGAAAGCTGGGGGAAAAGCTGATTTTGAAGCATACTCAAATTGCGCATTCCCAACTTAAATTGATTTGCAGAAAGTGTCCTTTGATCTGGTAAAATATTTTTTATTTTTATTTTTTTAAAAAGATAGTTTGGGTAACAGCAGTAACTACTTCATTTACAACTAACTGGGAATGGAATTGATAAGACTGGTTCGAAGAACACAGACTGCGTGAACAAAAGTGGTAAAATGAAGCCCTTAAAGCTGACTCAGTGTTTAGGGCATTTAAAAAGCGCATCTACTGAGATTCATGGTTGTAAGAGCAAAGCTCTGTGATGATTCCTGAGCCACCTACCTTCTTGGCTCACATATATTTTTCACCTGGCTCTTGGGCTCAGACCTTAACATAAACCTTGGATTCTCCTTGCCTGGGCTCTTGGCTGATGTTCTTTTCCACAGCATTTATTTTTTACTGTAAAAGTTTAAGGCATATAGCATGATATACTGATACACATATCCACAATGAAATGAAGTAAGTAAATTAACATTTCCATGACCTTCCATATGTACCATCTTTTGTCATAAGGGCACCTAAAATCTACTCTTAGCAAATTTTTAATATACAAAGTAATATTATTAACTATAGTCCTTTTGCTATACGTTAAACCTCTAGACTTATTCATGCTATACAACTTAACCTCTTTGAGCTTCTTCTTTATCTATAATCGAGAAAATAACAATGTGTAACATTGTTTTTACTATCAATTTACAAAAGCATGTAGGAAAGCACCTACTACATGGTAAACAATGTGTATTAGTCATTATTGTATCATAAATGTCTTTTAATAGCTTTGTCACTTATCAGTAATTTACAGACCTCTTCTCATGATAACATGTCAAGATTTGTCCTAGCTTTTAAGATATCTATTATTTTCTATTTAAATAAACCTATTCCGTATTCTATTAAACATGCATACCTAGAATGCTGGTAAGACATTGAGACCACCACCACCTTGTTTTAACCACTGTGTCTTTTTACTGTATCTTAATACCAGATAATGCAAGTAATATTTATTCTCTCATGCATTCTCATGATCAAATCTGTTGTACCCTTGCTTTTGGTTGCAACTGGTTTTCGTGCAAAGGCAGGAGAATAGGGTCTGGAGACAAAGTCTAAGGTCAACCTGCTGCTCCTTTCTTAGATTTGGACTGAAAGGAACACCCCACCTCTCCATCCCCAAGTGACAAGGGACCAGAGAACCCTCCCTCTATAAAACTCCTTCTATCCTTTGTCAGAAATAGTAAATGCCTCTAATTCTTCTGCCAACCAAGCCTTCACTTCAGCCTCTGATTGGCTGCAGGCCAATCCTTCATTTACATAGTGTGTAACCAAAAGGAGGTCTCTAAAGGGTACCTAGGTGTGTTACCAAATTCTTTTAGTTCAATAAAAACCCTAGAGAACGATTGCAATCAGGGTTTTTGAGCTGCTTGCTTGAGCCTGCCCCCACTCTGTGGAGTGTAATTTCACTTCACTAAATCTGTGCTTTCATTGCTTTGTGTGTTTTGTTCAATTCTTTGTTAAATATACCAAGAAGCTGGACAACTCACAGTCAAGACTTTCCATCTGGTAACAACAATACTTCAAATGTATTCAAAGAGGAGAAAAAAAGTTCATGATTGTTTTTACCAAATTTAAAACAATTTACAATTGTATACAATAGGAATTATATCAAAATTATGAATTTCTATTAAGAATACTGACATCTTTACACTGTTCCTCAGAAACATTCTCTATCTCTCCAGTCTATATATACTTTCCAATTCATTGCCATAAAGTTATCCAGAAAGAATAAAGTATATACTTCACTCTTTTCACTCCTCTCCACATTTCTAGTTATATACATTTTCTTATCTTAAAATTTTGTAATTGTGTTTAGTTCAGGTTGGTGTTTTGGTCACACTTTCCAGTGGTTCGTCTATTTTCACGGTTTGTTTTTCAACACATGCTTTTTAATGTTTAGATATTCTGACATATTACCCTTTTCTTTTGTAATTATTTTGCTCATTAGTATTTACCCAGTCAAGTCCTGGGTGTATATTTATTAATATTTTCTTCAGTTAAAAACAAATTTTAAAAGTTTATTATGAAGAATATATATCAGGATTAAGTTTCTAGATATAACATGTGCTATTCTAAAAAACTGCTTAAAACAAAATGTCTGAGATGTTTAAAATAAAAGGAATAATGAAGGTATATTTAAAAAGGTAACGGTACAGAATTTGATGTCAAATGCCCTAAATAGGCCAAACAGAATAATTATATGTTCATAAAAGCATCTACAGTAGGGTCATATGTGGTGACTCACGCCTGTAATCCCACCACTTTGTGAGGCCGAGGCAGGCTGATCACGAGGTCAGGAGTTTGAGACCAGCCTAGCTAACATGGTGAAACTCCATCTCTACCAAAGGAACAAAAAATTAGCTGGGTGTGGCGGCATATGCCTATCATCCCAGCTACTCGGGAGGCTGAGGCAGGAGAATTGTTTGAACCCAGGAGGCAGATGTCGCAGTGAGCCGAGATGGTACCACTGCACTCCAGGCTGGGCGTCAGGGCAAGACTGCTTCTCAAGAAAAATAAATAAATAAAAGCATATATAGTAAAATAAATGTAAACTTGGATGCAACAAATAGCATGGTGTTAACATATTTAGAACAACTGAAAGAATTACAAAAGAAATGGACAAAACACAAGATAGGCAAGCTATTTCAATAGAGTACTTTCAGTGTGTAAAAGATTACAGAGAAAAAAATTGTTTTATCCAAAATTACCCTACTTTAATTCACAAAAGAACCTGAAGAAATTCTATAAGTACATTTTTTTCAGACTATGCTCTAAGTACAGTACAAAATATCTAGAAATCAACATCAAATGCATAATTTTAAAACGTATCTGAAGATTTAGAAACCCCTTCTACAAACTAGGGGTAAAAAAATTAAAATGATAATTACAAAGTATTTAGAAAATAATATTGTAGTTTATATGAAAACAAAGTACGTAGAAAAACTCAAAATGAGGAAAATTCTTACCCTTAAAGATTTCATAAAGGAAGAAAGAGATATAATAAATTAAATATGCCTTTGTGCTGAACTAGGCAATCTTCAAAATGTCTGCCATGCTCATCCCCTTTGTAAGGTTAACTACCTGCTCATAGGCCCTACTGCCCATGCAGTGAGGCTCTGCACCATATTTCCTCCTTCCAGACATGGTTAATTAATTGGACCAGCGGTCAACTTGTTATCTAAGATCTACTCATTCTTAGGCTGGACAGTGACCAACAGGAATCTAATGTGAAAAGATGAACAGGGCCAATGAAAATCTTCTCTAGGTATTTAAGCATCCCAAGATGCAAAACACTTCCACTCTTCTAGCCACTGGTTGATGTGGTCTCTGAATGGATAAATAAAGAGAAAAGCTGATGGTCCTCTTGATGCAGGATTTTTTGTTCCTTAGTTCAGCTAAATCCAGATTCCCATTTTGCAACCAGAAAAAAATTAGGCATGCAGACGCATTGAAGGGTGAGGAGAACAGATTTATTAAGTAAAATGAAAGCTCTCAGCAAAGAAAGAGGGGGTCCTGCCAACAGGCTCCCACCTCACAGACTGAATACCAGGCCGCTGCACAAGAGATGAAGAGGCCAGGCTGTACAAGGCACAAATTCCTGGTAGCTCCATCCCACTCCCCCAGTGCCTGTGGGCCTCCAGGCCCCAGCAGGCATGCCCAGGAAACACCCCGTGCAGGGTCCCTCTTCTGCACAAAATCATCTGGCATAAATACTTAGAGGGCGGGTTGGAGATTCTCTGGGGACCCTTCCTTATCTGCCTAGGCATTTGTGTGCCTCCTGCCTCTATCACCATGTGCTGGGAAATGAGTGAAGATAAATTAGAAACACAGGTTCTCCTGGTGCTGTCTTGCTCCGAAAAACTGATCCTAAGCAGTTATATGATGGCTATTTTCACCTCAGTGTTTCTCCTCGTCACCATTTCTAATGATTAGCAGACTATTATGAGATGCCAAAATCCCTTCCTAGCTCAGCAGTCACCACTTACATGTTTCCTATTCAGAGAGTAAAGCACATGCCATATTATCTAAGAATCTTAGCATATGCCTCTCAAACATGTGCTATTAATGCAAACCCTGGCCCATGGAAGGAAAAAAGCTTCCCACAGAGCCTTTCCCTATCTTTAACTGAAAGTGCCATTGCTAGTTTCTGCCTTTATCAGTTTTCAATAGTACTTAGTGGAAGTTTGGAAAAATGCATACGAAGCTACTCCACTGAAATATAAATTATTTATTTAGTTATTCTATTTATTCATTTTCTTATTTATAAAAATGTACATAATGCAAAAGGAATAAAATCAGTACTTGATGAAAAAATAGATGCACAAAACATAAACAAAACAAGGGAGATGATAGTAGAAAAGGTACACTATCCAGTTCTGCACAGTTGCTAAAAATAAGGTGAAGGTTTATGTTTGTTTCACCAGTCAAACAAAGAGGGAAATAAAATCAGTGTTAAACGTGTAATGTTTTCAAGCTATAAACTTTTTATTTGGGAGAATCTATCTTTTGCCTTATATTGACACATTTCCTTATACTGATACACAAGAAAACACTTTGAGGTAACCTCCCCCTCACTACAGGGGAAACGCTGGATTGTATCAATGAATAACCGGTTGAAAGAGGCTTGAGTCAAAATAATGAGAATTTTATTCTTTAACTTCCTTCAGTTTATGTTACTGGCACAACTGAAAGAGCAGCTCAATAGAAATGAGTCTAAAAGGGAAGAAAAAATTACACATTTTAACATCTCAGAAAGGTCATTTATGTTGACAAGATTTCAGCTTGTCAAGTTTAAATTGGGAATTAGTATTGTATCAATTTGCTGCAGTGGTAGTAATGACTTCAGTCCATAGAGGGTAATTAATTGGCTTATGGAACCAAACTGCAGATGGAGTCTTTCTTTCTCCATAGTTTATCTCAGTCTCTCTCTGCATGTAGATTTTATTCTCTGAAAGAGACTTATGCCACCCTGTTGGGGATATGGCTGTCAACAGCTCTAAAATTACTTCATATCCACTTACTGACCTGCCCACCATGCACACATTTGATATTACAAAATAAAACTCCAAGGAAGGATTTTGATTGGCTTGGGTCACACGACCAATCGCTAATGATTGCTAAACCATGACTGATCCTTAATAATTGCTAAGCCAGAGAGCATGGGTCATTAAAAAATATTGGATCCTGTGAACCAGAGACAGAAAAAGAAACCAATTCTCCAATAGAAAGGATGGGATTAGCATAGACATGACCACTGGAAAAATCAGTGTAAACTCTAAAGCCAATTTAATTGGTGCCTAATAATGATACCTATTTAATAAGTTATGAGAATTAGACATAGGAAGGTGCTGTGTAAATAGGAATATAATATATAAAAGGCCAACTGCTATTTATTTCAATATGACTAATACTTCTGGATTTAAAAAAAAAAAAAAAAAAAACAAGCTCAGAAAAAATTTTCAGAGGAGAAAAGTTTGCTGCTGTTGTTGTGCAGGAAGAAACAAAGCTGCTTTTTCTATAATCCTTTGTGATTTGACAGCAATTACCAGCTGTTAAAAGTCTGAAAATCAAGAACCTCCAGGAATATACTGTGGCCGACCAGGAAGATGATCACTCCTCAACCACCAGACCACTGTCTCACTTCCAGTCCTTCCCAAAGTCTACTAATCGTATGAAAGTAACACCAATGACAGCACATGCTTAGACTCTTAATAACAAAATATTTGTGTGTGTATGAGTTAGTATCCTTTGTTAATTAAATTTCTCTTTGAAAATAGTTTCCTAAGAATTCTAGGAAGGGATTGGGTTATTACCCTCCCGTTTCCATGCAGCAATTTTCTCAAGGGTGCTATGAAAAAGGAAATATGCCAGTAAGAGTAATTTCCTAAACAGTGCTCTAAGGACATCAAGGCAAAGGTGTACTTAACAAAACTGTGTCATGCCTTTTAATGTAAAGCCGAAACTTTGGCCTATTTAAAGATAATTTAATTTAAAAAAGAGCTACAGTCTTACATACTGCAGAAAAACACATTGAAATGTCCCTCTCTCCCCTTTGCCAACAAGAAAGAGCTACAGCCTGACAGAACAATTATATTTGAAAACAGAGTATTTTTACACTGGCGTTTCATCTTAGTTTATGTAATCATGAAAAGTGGTATACACAAGTAACCACAATTTATATGCAGAAGATAAAGTCTTCTTGTAAATTACACCTATAAAATATTCTAGTTCCTTCTTTTTGTTCTTTATCTTTTGGAGCAAATCAATTTCCAAGACCAGACTTGCATTTAAGCAAATACAATTAGCATATATACAGTTGACCTTGAACAACATGGGTTTAAAGTGCCCTAGTCCATTTATTTATATGCAGATTTTTTTTTTCAATGAAAGCGAAGTAACTTAGGAATGGAAAACCAAATATCGTATGTCCTCATTTAGAAGCGGGAGCTAAGTTATGATGACACAAAGGCAAAAGAATGATATAATGGACTTTGGGGACTTGTGGGGGAAGGTTGGGAGTAGGGTGAGGAATAAAAGTCTACATATTGGGGTACAGTGTATACTGCTTAGGTGACAGGCACATTAAAATCTCAGAAATCACCACTAAAGAACTTATCCATGTAACCAAACTCCTGTACCCCAAAAACTATTGAAATGTTTTAAAATGCTGGGCATGGCAACATGCATGCCTGTAATCCCAGCACTTTGGGAAGTCAAAGCGGGTAAATCACCTGAGATCAGGAGTTCAGGACCAGCATGACCAACATGGTAAAACCCCATCTCTGCTAAAAATACAAAAGTTAGCTGGGTGTGGCAGCACACGCCTATAATCTGAGCTAGTTGGGAGGCTGAGGCAGGAGAATTGCTTGAACCCAGCAAATGGAGGTTGCAGTAAGCCGAGATCATGCCATTGCACTCCAGCCCGGGCAACATGAGCGAAACTCAATCTCAAAAATAAAATATTTTTTTAATTAAAAAAATTTACAGGGATTGTGCCTGCCTCTCCTGCTTCTCCTTCTACCTCCCGCATCTCTTTTGCTTCTACCATTCCTGAAACAAACAGCAAGATCAGCCTCTCCTCTTCCTTCATGTCCACAGCCTACTCAACTTGAAGACAGATAAGGATGATGAAGACCTCTATGGTGATCCACTTCTACTGGATGAACAGTAAATACATTTTCTCTTCCTTATGATTTTTGTTAATAACATTTTCTTTTCTCTAACTTTATTGTAAGAATACCATATCTAGTACATATAAAACACAAAATATGTGTTAACTGTCTGTTTACATTATCAGTAAGGCTTCTGATCAACAGTAAGCTATTAGTGGTTAAGTTTTGGGGAGTCAAAAATTAGCTGTAGATTTTTGACTGCATGACACCCCTGGACCACTGTGCCATTTACATGACTGCTGCCCTGGAGTGACTTGAAAGCAAAAAAAGTTGCCAGATTTCAGAGAAAAGTCTCTATTTTTCTTGTCCTTTAGGTTTAGTCTTTAGTTTTCAATGATCAATTAAATTTTTATGGAAAAGGAGGAGAGTATTTTAAGTTGAGGAAATTCCATGTGTACTGGCACAGAAACTGGAGAAGACATAGTAACACCAGGAATCCAGTTGCAGATAGTAACTCTAAGAGTTCTTTACTGATAAAATCGTGAGTGACCCCTTAAGAAGCCCAGCATGCCACAGCTCTCATCATGGGCTGTTCTGGGAGCAATGATTATAAACTGGCACCAAAAGAAAGCAATTGGTAACCCTTGGTACAAATAGCACCTGCTGAAGAACTAGCATAATTTGAGCCAATTTATGCTTTCCTGTGAGGACCAGGAAAAGTTCTAGACTGCTCCTCAGGTTCAAACTGGCCAACTTCCTCTTGTCTATTGACAAACGTGCGATAAACTACATGCTCACTATCTTAGTCTATTTTCTGTTGCTTATAACACATTACCTAAAACAGGGTAATGTATTAAGAAAGGAATTTGTTTTTCACAGTATGGAGGCTGAGAGGTCCAAGGTCAAGGGATCACACCTGGTGAGAGCCTTCTTGCTGGTGGGGACTTTCCGAAGAGTCCTGAGGGCAGTGTAGGGTATCACATGGTGAGGAAGCTTACCATGCTAATGGGCCCATCTCAGATCTCTCTGCTTCTTATAAAGTTACCAGCTCCACTCTCTAGATAACCTGTTGGTCTGTTAATCCATGGATGGGATTAATGCATTCACAAGAGCAGAGCCTCATGATCTAATTCCTCTTAAAGGCCCTACCTCTCAATACTGCCACACTGGGGATTAAATCTGAACATGAATTTTGGAGGAAACAAATATTCAAACCATAGCATTCACCAAATCACATTCATTGGGATGAAGAAAGGAAATTTCTAGCCTGTTTTTACAGTTGTATCTTTAAAGATTAAACTTCAAAGTTACTGGGTATGCTTTTTTTCCTTTTGTAGTTAGCACCATGAAACAGAAATGTTTGCTGAGTTAAAGGTTCTGTATGTGACTTCATCCCATTAGTCATTTTAGCACCCTGCTCATCTGATGTTTGCACATGGGATTCTGCTCCTCTTCCTCTTCCTCCTTCATCTGCTCCAGAATTTCAGCCAACAACCAAAGCACACTTTGGTTCTTGGCAACTCTAAGGCCCAGATGCTGAATAATTTTTAACAGTTAATTCATTACTAATTTTATTCTAATATCAACACTTTTGAAAAAGTCTATGACAGTGAAACTTACTCATAGGATGTTGATTATTTCACTAAATTCAAATAATTGCACTAGAAGTAACAACGTAAGGAATTTCCATCACCCTATGGTGTATACATAGTAAAATTCCAGCCCAGTCATTTTATTGCAAATAGGTGATTATTTCTGAAGCATGTATGCCATAAGTACTCATATTATGCTTTGCTTCTTTGAGGGAATCAAATACTCTTTCTCTAGAACTAAAACTTTTTCAGAAGAAAAACAAAGCAATGATGTTTTTAGGTTTATTTCCTCAATTGTTTATTTTCCTAACTGGGCTTGTGATGCTACCTTGAACTGGTGAATTAAAATGTTCTATACATCCATAATACCTTCACTTAAAGGACTATGAATTACAAGCAAATCATACCCTGATAACAACCTCCAGAGGCAGAGTAGTATAAATAATTACCACCTCTGAAAGGCAAACTGAGGTAGAGAAAATTAGACTAGTGCCGCACATCAAATTGGAGGACTCCTTTCATACTTGTTGGAATTAATATATTTTACCTCATAAGCAGGATGACGAATGCCCTGATAACTGCTGGTAACACATTGCAGCTTCTTCCCTTTGGTTTCTGGATGCGGCGTCAGAAGCCTCTGCAGCACATCTCCCTGGGCACCTGGGCCGCCCTAGCAAGCTACTGAAACTGGCACAGTAACTAAAACCTATTTGCTATTCCTGCCCTGCAGTGTTCACATCCAGAAAGAAGGAAAATGCCAGTTGTTTCAGTTCTTCAGACACTTGGCTGTGATCAAGCATTAGATGACATGTTTATTGATTAACTCTTATACATAATGTTTATTTTTAATTGATTTGAAGGATCTGAAAACAATTCAATTTTTGTAACTGTCAGATAAGACATAAGTAATGTATGCCTCTGTGACTAAAATCAAAATAGGCTCAAGTACTCTCTTCTTCTGTTTTGACTTAAAACATTTAGTACCTTTGATGATTTCAACTGTGAGTCTTAGGAGTCTCTTTCGGTTATTCCTCTTTTTCTCTTTTATCATGGTCAATGTTCCTGAAATAATAGGATCCTTTAAACAGGTCACTGGGTGAATTCTACAAATACATGATTATGTATTTGGTTAGTTCCCTTAGTTGCATGGGACATCAGAGTAGATTCTGCCTCCCTTTTCCATGCTTAGCTCAGTTTAAGAAAATATATATATATATATATATATATATATATATAT
>PVKV010038457.1:0-13897 GCA_004027835.1 Alouatta palliata | reverse complement strand
TTTGCATTTCTCTAACAACCAGTGATAATGAGCATTTTTTCATATGTTTGTTAGCCTCATGCATGTCTTCTTTTGAAATATACCATGGAATATTATGCAGCCATCAAAAACGATGAGTTTGCATCCTTTGTAGGGACATGGATGAACCTGGAAGCCATCATTCTCAGCAAACTGACACAGGAACAGAAAACCAAACACCACATATTCTCACTCATAGACGGGTGTTGAACAATGAGAACACATGGACACAGGGAGGGAAGCATCTCACACTGTGGTCTGTTGGGGGGATAAAGGGGAGGGACAGCAGGGGGTGGGGAGTTGGGGAGGGATAGCATGGGGAGAAATAACAGATACAGGTGATGGGGAGGAAGGCAGCAAATCACACTGCCATGTGTGTACCTATGTAACAATCTTGCATGTTCTTCACATGTACCCCCAAACCTAAAATGCAATAAAAAGTATAAAAAAAAAAAAAAAAAGATTTATGGTTGCCAGGGGCTTAGCGGGGAGGGATGGATGAATAGACAGAGCACAGAGGATTTTTATGACAGCTAATCTAGTATGTGTGATACTACAATGATAGGTACATGTCATTATATTTTTGTCAAAACCTATAGAATATACACTACCATTGTGAACTCTAATGTCAACTATTGACTGGGGGTTATAATGAAGTGTCAATGTGAGTTCATAGATTATACTGAAGTACTACTCTGGTGTGGGTTGCTGATGGTGAGAGAGATTGTGCTTATTGGGAACATGTAGAATATGGGAACTCTGTCCTCCTCTCTGAATTTTGTGGTGAATCTAAAGTTTCTCTAAAAATAAGTTTATTAATTTTTTTAAAAATAATATGAAAATTCTTCTCAGTAAATAAAGACTCCAATCCATTTTTGCATGGGTGTGTGTTTTTTAATTGATAAAAACATCCTTTCAATCAAAGGGTTTCTGGTGGAACAAAAGCATTTGGTTAACCCCACAGAACTTGGTGGAAAATTTATCTATTGATACGAAGTTTTTACTGCTTGCCGTAAACAGAGAATCTAGCTAATTATATGCAAATAAGCCTCACTATCAAACACCTAAATAACTCAGCCTTGTCTTTATTAAGCTACAAGATATAGCACATTTCTCAAGGAATTGGACAAGGAGTATTAATCAAAGATGCTTGTAAATCCTAATGAGTTTATTGATTGTTGTCCTCAATGCTACCACCAGCAGCAGCAAACCAAATGACAAGAGTTATTTGAGTAAGCAAATATTAATCTTCAAAATTCAGAATAAAGTTTATTGTTCATTTTTAGATATTCTACTCAAAGCCTTTCTTTATGCAAACTTTCTTTGTAGAAAGAGAGCCAATACATCATGCTGTCTCTCACTGTCTGCTACATACCAAGAGTCATGAGCAATTTCTATTTTGCAGTGATCTGAGAGCATTTGTGGCTGGGAAAGCTGAAAGTTACTATTTAAAGTAAGGGCAGATACAAAGGGCAGACAACAAATAAAAAGGCAAAAGACTGAAAAGCAAAACTAATTTTCTTTAATAGTGGCTGACCTTGAAGCTGATTTCTCCCTTTATTCCCATATTCTCAGATTTCAATAGTTTCTTTTCACTTCCTCTTGGCTAAAGTGACTACTGAATATATACAGTTGTTAATTGGTCCTAATGTTACCTAAGTGCTTTCCACTCCATCAGTCCCCCTGAAACATGGCAGCTTTCTGTACAATAGTTGCTTGGTTACTCTTCTGTAATAAAACACCCTGTGCTCTACTGGCTGATGATTTGATCGAAAGTTTTAAAGTGTAATTTAGCCCTTGTTATTTTCCATTTTAAACCTCTCCAGTTGGGCATTTATCTCATTCCTTGATACCACTGATTTATTTCAATTAAGATTCTCCATGTTCAAGCGTCACTATTAGCTACTGTCATTATTGATTCCCATCCCCAGGGATTTGTTCGTGGTCTCAAAGTTGACCATTGACAGTTTAGCACTAGTACACTGGGGCTAAACGAAAAGTAAAGGTAGCAGGACTCTTCTAGCAAAGAACTTTCTTACAATAGCAATAATAATAAGTACAGGTACAGTACTTATTATGTAGTCATATTATTACATAAATTTTAAATTTTTATATATTTTAATATTTACTCCTTTAATTCTTACAATAATCCCATAAAGTGGTGCTTCTATTAGCCTCATATTGCAGATTAAGAAACTGTGAAGCATGAAGATTAATAGCTCAATTCGATAGTAAGTGATGGAGCCAGGATCTAAACCAATGCAATGCGGCTTTAGAGTCTATGTCCTTCACCAGTACATCTACAGTTCAAGTAACTGATTATTATTGAATGAGTGATAATACTTTCATTAATAATAGCTGCCTATTCTGATAAAAATCTTCCATCATAGGTCTTTCTTGGCTCTATAATTCTGTGGTTCTCAATTTGTTCCAAGCTTTGAAATTGAACTGATTGATAATAATCCTATCTCTAGCTAATAAGTAAATCAGAACCAGAACTTGGGTTCCTTTGTTCTTTATTTTTTTTCTGTCACTCTTACTAGGGATACAGAGGATGAACCACTCTAATAAATTGCCATTTTTGTTTCCTACAACAGTAAGTTTCTTATGGTTCAAGTCAATGTGGGAGAATGACAGTAGCTCGTTCTTCCTATAAAGAGATTACATTCTCTGGATAAAATTGATAGATACAGGAGGCAGAGAAATTCTAAGGAGACAGGGGTGGATCCTCAGTGAAACTCCACCTTCAAGCCAAAGTGGCCAGAAATATGGATCCCAAAGTGAGAACTTCTATTCCTGTTTGCCCACTCTGTCCCAATTTTGTTTTACTAAATAATGTATTTTTATCAATCAAATGTTGCCTTTTTCACAACTACTTACAACCCTGTCCCCATCCTGTGCCTATAAAGACCCTAGACTCAGTCAGTAGAGAGGAGACAGATGGCTGGACTTTAGGGAGGGGAGACAACTTGACTTCAGGGAAGAGATGGCCTGACTTCGGGGAGAAGATAACCTGATTTCAGGGAAGACTACCTGCCCTTACTGTCCCCTCTCCAGCTCCCTACTCCATTGAGAGACATTTCTACCACTCAATAAAATTCTCTGCCTTCACCATCCTTGAAATGTCCATGCAACCTCATTATTCTTGGATGATGGACAAGAGCTTGAGACCCAAAAATGCAGTCACACTGGCCTTTTGCACTCACTGGCAGAAAGCAACCCCATTCAACAAGATAAGGGGCCAACTGAGCTTTTAACACACCTCTGTCTATGGATGGCAGAGCTAAGAGAGTACTGTAAAATTTCCTTTGGGGTTTCAGGGTCACAGGCAGCCTCACCTGGGTGCCACTGTGGGCACCACATGGAACTTGCTCCCACCAGCACCCAAAGCAGCCAGCCAGATCCTGCACTCACTTGCTCATGCCTGGCCTAGCTGTGGGCCCCACATGAAGCTTGCTCCTGCAGGCACCCAGAGCAGCTGGCTATGACCAAGACTTGCATGCCTACATGCTGCCTCATGCAAGGGATTGAGTGTGGTGGGCCAAGTAAACACTCACACCTATTGGGAGTTCGACCAAAGCGGCCAAGAAAATACTTGCATAATCTGAGGGCTTCCCTGGGATTCTCACCTCAGAAGACAGAGTAAATGCGGGTCTGACTCTTCACTTTTATTTCCAATACTTCTTGTCCTCAGACTTTCTTCTGAAGGCAAATGAAGCATCGAGCCTTTGAGTGGCCAGTTAAGGGCAAATGACACAGCTACAGAAGACAGGATGCAACCCTGCCAGTTCTCTGTTTCTTTTGAGTAAAAGCGAAGTTGTTCTTTTTCCCTTCATGGAGGTCTAGCCATAGTGTGGGACTGGAATACTAATGTCCTGGGGCAACTGAAGTCACCTGGCTGAGGCCACTCCTCGGTGCTGCTGGAAGGCCCCTAGACTTGGCTCCATCCCAAACCACCCATTAGGGCATCAGCCCAGACCCCCAGACTTTTTTATAGTATTTTTCATTCCTTCTTTCATGGTTTGAAATGACTTCTACTTCTTTTCTGATAACATTAAGGATGTTACTACAAACTGTGAAATATTATTAGGTAGAATGAGCATTTGGCCATACCACCATCAGATATGCAGTACAGAACAATGCAATTTCTGTCTGTTCTTAAAGGCAAGGAGGGTACAATGATTACGAGTCCTTCCCTTGTTGAAGGAACTCATTTGCATAGAGCACAATGTTTTTTTCTCCAGGAACTTCTCCCCAACCCCCTGTACTTAAGCTGTTTTTTTTTTTTCTTTTCTCTACCATGTCAGGAGTTAACACAGCCCTGCAAACACAGGGAGCTTTTCTATGTGAGAGGGTTTTCTTTTCTACCTTAGCACTCTGCTTATGATAGAGTAGCAAGGGAGGAGCGACCCCTGCAGCTGCTGGCAGCACATTTGGTGAGGACCATCTGGGACTTAATTTAAATGAATCCGTGCACCCCTGAGACACCTTTTTGTCCCAAAATCAATTTCAAGCTTCGGGTTGAAGTCCTAGAAAGAAAAACTAGATCTGAGGCATACAGAGGTAGATGACAATGGAAGCAAAGGGACACAGCATAGATGGGCAGGATTAATTCCTGCTGATTAAGTTCCCATTTCGTGGATAGAGTTTGTGTTAGTATCCATGGCATAAATGAGGTCTAGGGAACTCCTATCTTACTGACAGTAGGGAGAATAGATAGCATAGGTAGTGAAAATAATCTGCCTTCTAGGTTCCATACTTCATGGGTACAGATCCCAGTGGCACCTATAGGTGACATCTATCTAGGTTACTGGGGCTCAGGGATAAAAAGATGGAAGGAAAAAAGGGGTCACCCTTTGTTT
This sequence comes from Alouatta palliata, assembly GCA_004027835.1. Classification (NCBI taxonomy): domain Eukaryota; kingdom Metazoa; phylum Chordata; class Mammalia; order Primates; family Atelidae; genus Alouatta; species Alouatta palliata. The sequence continues at coordinate 9,017 of PVKV010038457.1, read as the reverse complement.
TTCTCCCTCACACACCCCAGGTTTTCACTGAAAGAGAGAAAGATACTAATGGGGCCAGATACAGTGGCTCATACCTGTTATCCCAGTATTTTGGGAGGCCAAGGTGGCTGGATCACCTGTGCAAGACCGGCCTGGCCAACATGGTGAAACCCCGTTTCTACTAAAAATACAAAAAAAAAAAAAAATAGCCGGGTGTGATGGTGCATGCCTGTAAATCTAGCTAGAGGAGAATCACTTGAACCTGGGAGGCGGAGGTTGCAGTGAGCCAAGAACATGCCATCACACTGCAGCTTGGTCAACAAGAGCAAAACTCCATCTAAGAAAAAAAAGAACTAAGAAAGAAAGGAACTAAGGGATGCCTATTTCTCCCTTTCTTTCAGATGGTTAACCAGCCATCTTCAGTCTATACTCCTCTGTAGTCCCTAAACAACTGGGACTGCTTTTACCCTCAGACTCTGGAGAAAAAATGTCTCATAGCCCTTTGCACAAAGGTCTGGCCAAAGTATGATTTACAGGAAGGACTTGCTTGGCCTCAGGAAGGAACCATTCATTTCAACACTATCCTGCAGCTGGATCTTTTATTTAAACATGAGGGCAGATGGTCCAAGGCCCCATATGTGCAGGCTTCCTTTACCTTGCAGGGTAATCCAGACTTTTCCAACATTGTAGGATTGATCCAAACCTCCTGTTAGCCAGCTCAGGAAAGGCTGCAAGGGACAATCCCAGGGAACTAAAGAAACAAACCCCAGAGGCATCTCCAGCAGGGAAGCAACTCCCTCCAGCCCTGCTCCTCCAGGTCCACCCTGGAGGAGTTTCTCTCTCTAGCTTGCCCCTTCCTAGAAATCCTCACTCTAGACAGGTCCCAGTCTCACTCTGGCCCCTGCAACAGATACCTAGTGAATATGGTCCCAGTAAGGTCCAGGTCCCCTCTTGCTACAGGAGTCAAGGCAAATTAAGGGGGATCTTGGCAAATTTTCAGATGACCTTGACAGATCTATAGAGGCTTTCCAGAACTTAACCCAAGTATTTGAACTCTCCTGGAAAGATGTTAAGTTACTTTTGAATCAAACCCTGACCAGCACTGAGAAGCAGGATGCTCTGCAAGTGGCAGAAAGATTTGGGGATGAGCTTTGTATCTCATATAATACCAGGGAAGGAGATGAGCCATATCCAGTTGGAAGAGAAGCAGTGTCATTGGATGACCCTAAATGGGGTCCCAATGATGAAACTGGAGAATAGAAGAAGAAATATTTTCAGGGGTACCTACTGGAGGTCTTAGATAGGACTAAATCTAGGCCTCTCAACTACTCCAAAGTATCCATGATAGACCAGGAATTTGGTGCAAATCTCACTGCCTTCCCAGAAAGGATAAGAGGGGCCTTGATAAAACACACATCTCTATCTCCTGATTCAGTCAAAGGACAACTAATTTATTACTCAGTCAGGCCCTGATATCAGGAGAAAGCTGCAGAAGCAGGTCATCGGACAAGGTAGTGCTTTACAGAACCTCCTGAAAGTGACCACCTAGGTTTTTACAAAAGAGATGTGGAGGAGGTCCATGAGAAAGAGGAGATACAAGAAAAAGGCAGAGGCTTTAATGCCCTCCTTTTAGGCCCACAAGATACAGAATCCTTAGGATGCACCTACCAACTGCTACAAATGTGGCAACCCACGGCATTTTAGGAAAGACTGGTGTGACAGCATGAGGGAGCCACCTCGACCCTGTCCAGTCTGTAATGGGGACCACTGGAGGGTGGACTGTACCTGAAGAGGCAGGTCACCAGGTCCAGAGCCTGTCCCACAAATGGTCCAGCAGGACCAACAGGTTCCAGGGCTCCTCTTCCTGGCTCCAGTGGTCCAGACCACCAGGAGCCCCCAGGTGATTCTGGTAATTGAAAGGAGGAAAGTAGACCTCCTCCTGGACACCAGAGTTGACCTTTCAGTTCTCCTCTCCAACCAGGCCCCCGCACCTCCTCGCTTAGAACAACTATGAGGCATGTTTCAGGAAAGTATTTAACCTGATATTTTTCCCAATCGCTTAGTTGTAATTGGGGAAACCTCTTTTTCACCCATGCCTTTCTAATCATGCCTGAGACCCCATCTCCTTTGTTGAGCAGGGATATTCTGGCCCATATGGTGATCACATCCTGATGGCCCCAGGACAAACTATTTGTCTCCTCCTAGTGGAGACTGATATTAACCCAGAAATTTCGGCAATTCAAGGTAAAATTGGTCAATTTATAACCACCGTACTGGTCCAGATTCACCTTAAGGATCTCGCCTCCTTTCCACCAGAGACAGTATCCCCTGAAACCAGAAGTTTGGAAAGGACTAGAAGCTATCATTGATAACTTGAAGATGCAGAACCTCCTCACACCCTGCAATAGCCCTTGTAATACCCTGATATTGGGGGTACAAAAACCCAACAGGGAATGGAGACTGGTCCAGAGCCTCCACTTTGTTAATGAGGCTGTGGTTCCAATTCACCCCATGGCTCCCAATCCATATACCCACTAACTCAAATACCTGAGAGAACTAAATTGTTCACAGTCCTGACATAAAGGATGCCTTTCACATAAAGTACTACCTGGGAGAAGACTGGCAAATGGGTTTACCCATATGCCAAAGACAAGGGGCATCCAGTACCACCTAGTATGGGTAGATACCTTCACTAACTGGGTAGAAGCATTTCTTTCCATGTTGGACAGAGAAAGTCTCTGAGGTGATAAAAGTATTAATTAATGTGATAATTCCTCACTTTGGGTTCCCTAAGTAGCTCCAGAGCAATGGTAGCCCCTCATTAAAGTGGCTGTGACCCAGAAAATCTCAAAGACACTAGGCATACAATACCTTCTTCATTAAGCTTGGAGACCACAATCCTCAGGAAAAGCAGAAAAGACAAATGATATTATCAAAAGGCACCTCAAAAAATTGTCTCAGGAAACTCATCTTTCCCGTACTACCCTTCTTCCCACATCCCTAATACATTTTAGAAACACCCCTTCAAAGCTAGACTTAAGTCCCTTTGAAATGATGTATGAATGGCCTTTTCTCACCAATGATTTCTTGCTAGACCAAGAAATCTCTGATTCAATAAACATTTAACTTCTTTGGCCCATTTCTAATAGGAACTGAAACAACTTTCAGAAGCCCAGTCTCGTGAACTAGGGCCACTTCTATTCAACCCAGGGGACTAATGTTGATAAAGGCACTTCCTTCCCTTTCTCCCTCTACAGGCCCAGATTTGGGAGGGACCTTACGCTGTACTAACTTCTTTCTACTCCTATGGCAGCAAAGGCCACTGGAATAGATTCTTGGATTCATTATACTCGAGTAATGGTCTGGGAAGCTGAGAGAGTTACCTCAGTTCCCCCAGAAGAGGACTCAAAGTTTCCTTTGATTGATTCACTTCCATGTTCATTATTACTTCCATGTTAATTATTACTTCCATGTTCATCAAAGAAAATTTCATATAAATAATTAGATAATGTTAACATTCAATTACCATGGGTTTCCTTTATCTGAATAACTTGTCAGAAACAGTTTTGGCAAAGCAGTACTACTCATTGCCAATCTTCTTATGAAACATACTGCATGCTGCGTGTGAATGCCAGGACCTGTGTACCCGAGTGTGCTCATGCAGTTTGAACCTGGAGCACACCTGTCCAGAGAAAGTTTTGCCACTTAAAGGCCTACTTTTTTGAATTATTTCTTTTTCACACAGTATACCCACTGGGTGACCAATTAATCATCTGGTTGTTTGATGTAATTCACTCAGAATTTCCAACACATGTAATGAAGCTCTGCACGTACATACCTGTGCGCCATAGCTCAACCAACTCTTATTATAGATAGAGGATACAGCTTAATGGAGGCAGCACTCATCTTCTCAACTTACAACCTTAGGTGTTACTCTGATTTCCCTTAGTGACATATTTTACCACTCCTCCTCTACTGTCCTCATGTAACACTTACCTGTTACCCTCATAACTTGTCTCTTGGACTCTTGTAACACTTGTCTAAACTGCTCTGAATACCCCATCTCTTCAGTGCAACCATCACACTGTTGCCATAGTAAGGTTCATGACACATTCTCTGTGTTATTTTCTCCTACATAAAGATTGGCAGCTAGTCTCCATTGCTAACCAATGAAAATGTTCTGGCCGGGCGCGGTGGCTCACGCCTATAATCCCAGCACTTTGGGAGGCCGAGGCGGGTGGATCACGAGGTCAAGAGATCGAGACCATCCTGGTCAACATGGTGAAACCCCGTCTCTACTGAAAATACAAAAAATTAGCTGGGCGTGGTGGCGCGCGCCTGTAGTCCCAGCTACTCGGGAGGCTGAGGCAGGAGAATTGCTTGAACCCAGGAGGCGGAGGTTGCAGTGAGCCGAGATCGCGCCATTGCACTCCAGCCTGGGTAACAAGAGCGAAACTCCGTCTCAAAAAAAAAAAAGAAAATGTTCTGCCTGTCATTCCAGGCCCTCTGTTCTCACTCACAACATACTTGCCACTTGTATTTCCCTTCCTCTCTTAATGTGGGGCAGACTTCTTACTGCAACCCTGGTATGTCTCTATTTTCTCACCTCTAGGTTTTTTCTTCAGCTCTTGCCCTAACCACTTAACATGATGTTCACTTGTCAGGTCTTCGGTCAAATGTCACTTGCTATCACATCAATAAAGCTCCACCTGATCTCTTAATTCAGAATGGTGACCTCTTACTCTGAAACCAGTGCATTCTTTGTCTTTCCTAAGGCACTTCCCACATTTTTACATCCTCAAAATCTCTACACATTTCTTGCAATGGGAGACTGTGTCATTAATCTTTGAACCCCTGACAAGGAAAAAAGTTTACACATGTTTAGCAACAGTAAATAGTAGAATGAGTGGGTGATATTCACATCAATAAACTCTCTTTTAAGAATTCCTATCCCATGTGTCTCTCTTTCTGAATCTCCCAAAGTTCTCATAACAGCTCCTATAGGACATGCGATTTTGCTGTGCTTCATACGTGGTGAAGAGAAACCCACAGTAATTGAATGTTAACATTAGAGATTGGGCCCAAAGGAATAAATATCTGTTTTTTAGTTTCTTCTTTATCTTTGTTGACAATCGTTTATTTTATATAATCTCTGCCTATGGTTCTTTGAAAAACCAGACTGTCTCTGTCCTCTCAGCCTGTGTGCATGCTACTACTTATTTTCAGAATGTCTTTTCTCTACCTGACCCTCAGCATAGATTTCAAAATCCAGTTCCAACCTCTTCTCTACAAATTCTGAGAATTTACTTCCTTGTTCTTTATGACTTTAATAATAAACTTCCATGTTCCTAATTAGCCCTTCATTGTGGCTCTTATCACGTGATATTATAAATCCATTATTTCACTGTCTTTGTTTCCCACCATGATTGTTTAAATTAGGAGACAGTTTTATTTCTCTATCTCTAATGCCAACCCAGAAAGGTTTTTCTATAAATATGTATGTTAAACCAAATGAAAACTAGTTAGTACCAAAGTGAGGAATCAAATTAAAGGGGGAAAAGGCTGACCAGCCCCCTTCTCAAAACAAGTCTCTAAACCAAGAAGACAGAAGGGCTTTAATTTGAATAATACGTTACATGTGTACCTGGACCAAACTGAACTGAACTTTATTATAACCAAATGTGTCCATAGGTTTGCAGAGGAAACCTCTGCAATCTGCCCAAAATATAGAAAGGATGATTCTATAAAACATGACTAACAGATACTATGGGAGTGAAATTGCCTGATATATGTCATTAAACACCTATCTTTCCAAAAACTCACAATATTAAGATACAGTTATCAAACACGTTACAAAAAACTTACACATAATTTCTGAGAGCTATTAGCATGCTTAGTTTATAAATTACACAATATAAGTCAATCTCAGGACACACGTGAGAGCAACTGTGGGCATCTTTGCGCAAATGCAACACAGAATACCTTTTTGTCTTTCCTAATTCACACTTAAACTTATTAAGGAGGGCTAAATACATCGTTGCTCCTTGAAAGTCTGTGCTATGAATAATAACTTCTAAAATCATTTGGTAGATTTAGTGCTACAGATTTTATAAAAGATATTTTTAAACCATGTTATTTTTTTGTGCTTTTCAGCTCCATGTAAAATGTTTGCAATAGCCGGGTGCAGTGGCTCACGCCTGTAATCCCAGCACTTTGGGAGGCTGACATGGGCGGATCACCTGAGGTCGGGAGTTCGAGACCACCCTGACCAATATGGTGAAACCCCATCTTTAAAATAAAAAACAAAACAACAACAACAAAAATGTTTGCAATAGTGCTACAAACCTTTAGATCGTCTTCCGTTTACAATATAAGTGGTTGCTATTCAGAAGGTCAGAAATGCAATGGCATTTGAGACTGCTTTGTACGAAGACCTTTTTGGATTTATAGGAGTGTTTTGCATTTATTTATTTATTTGTTGTTATGTTCCTTTCTCATGTCTTTTAAAAATATCTTTAGAATTCAAGCCACAAGGCTATTGGTAAGTACAGGCCTGAGAGGGAGTGATGATGGCTATACTTTGGTTTTTCAAAAGAGTGAATAACAAATGGCCTTAATATTCTCTTTATCAGGTAATCATCCATCAGAAATAATGCACAAAACTTAGGAACTGGAAGCTCAAATTTATAAATTATCTTTTAATAATAAGGCTCCAGATACGTTTATTATACTTAAAGTCCAAATGCTTAGATGTTTAACAAATAAATCCAGAATTCTTTACTTATTTGAACTTGGCTATTTTTTTTTAATTTCATAAATTATACAGAAATAGATTAAGGGGTCAAAAAGCTATAGATCAAAAATGAAGCTTGTTCCAGTTGTCTTTGGGAATAGATTACAGCTAACCAGTTAACCTCTTCTGGTTAGGGGGACGGAATCGAGGGTCACATCAAGGCTATGTTCAAGTCCTAGTCATCCACCGTAATTAAGGTGAGAGTTGAGAAAATTGCCTAAATGTCCCAAACCTATTTTTCACTTTTGTAAAATGAGAATAATATCAGTATCTGACTCAGGGTAACCATAAAGACTATGATATGAAACCATGTAAAGGGTTTAGCAAAGTGCCCAGAGTAAAATAGATTATCAACAGATGCCAACAACTGTTATCTTTCTGACACTAGGTCAATTTGGAGAAATTAGATGGAGCTGGTCAATTTGTCCAGCTCCATCTAATTTCTCCCCAGAGTTGTGCCCCAGTTACATAACAGCCAATACTGAAAATGAATATTACATGAAATAACATATATTTTGTTGTTGCTGTTTATCAGTTGTGGGTAACTCAGAACTTGGAGTCTGATACCAGATTGAGAAAATCTGCTAGTTTATGAAGAATTGCTATTCTTCATGCTATTTAGTATGCTGGTACATGATTATTTGGAGAAATATACAAAACCCTAAATTTCTAAACCAGTGTTGCAATACAGTGCTTTTTGTAGGTAACAGATTAGAAGACTGGCTGTCAGCCCACTTGTAACCTGGAGAAATGTATGAAAAATCTGCCTGTTATTGGGGATGGGTAGTTCTGATTCAGAGCGTGGGGAACACTAAAAGTAAATATTACTGGTGAGGGACTGACTCCCTCTGCTGGGTACTAGTTGGTTCTTGTTTTATGGCTCTACTGTTTTAAGTGGTGAAGGTTTCCTTGTGCTATGACTTTGCTATTAGCTTCTCTCTGTGTGGGACTGACATGGTTCGGCTCTGTGTCCCCACCAATTTCATATTGAATTGTAATTCCTAATGTTGGGGGAGGGACCGGGTGGGAGGTGATTAGCTCATAGGGGCAGGCTTTCTCTTTGCTGATCTTGTGATACAGAGTGAGTTTTCAGGAGATCTGGTTGTTTAACAGTGTGTAGTAATTCCCCATTCACTCTCTCTCTGTCTCCTGACAGCATGTAAGGATGTTCCTGCTTCCCATTCACCCTTCAACCATGACTGTAAGTTTCCTGAGGCACCCAGCCATGCCTCCTGCATAGCCTGTGGAACTGAGTCCATTAAACCTCTTTCCTTCATAAATTACCTAGTCTCAGGTAGTTCTTTACATGTGGGAACGGACGAATACAGGGATGATCCCTCCCGTGTACACACGTCCCTCTACATGGAAGACAGAACCACAGGGGCCTGTATGATTTCAACTCTGGTCTCTTCACTACTGGAAAACACTGAATGGGTCCTGATGTGGGGAGACCCCATCACTCGGGTGGGAAATAAGATGTGTCATTCCATCATGGAGATGACTGGCAAGCTGAGAAAGCAGAAGTCTAGGACAATGTTGGAGACTTCACAAACATTTGGTAGCAGAACTCTAACGTGTTCATGGGGTGATGGAGGGGAGGGGGATTTGGCTTAAGCCTCATCACATAGATCCTCTTCAAATTTAGACTTCTGGTCTTATCTTTACAAGGGGTTATAAATACAGCCATTAGAAACTTATAAAAAGTGCTGATTTCTAATGGAAATGTTAAGTGGAAAAAATCTAAAGTGCCAATATATGAAGTAGATTTTTCACAAAATTTCACAATATGTGCAACCATTTATTATTTGATAATGTAATGAGAAACAAAAAGTGAAAGGTGTGTACCATGTTCCCTCTTGACTCTGAGAAACCTTGATTGTAGGATGAGCAGATGTTCTTTAGAAACTTGCTTCAGTTCTGTTTGTATTTTCTGTTAGTGTTTTTCTCAGTAGTTAATAAAATTATTTTAAAATACCAGTGTCAGTCGGGCACGGTGGCTTACGCCTTTAAAAAATCCCAGCATTTGTTCTCATTGTTCAACATCCATCTATGAGTGAGAATATGCGGTGTTTGGTTTTCTGTTCCTGTGTCAGTTTGCTGAGAATGATGGCTTCCAGGTTCATCCACGTCCCTACAAAGGATGCAAACTCATCGTTTTTGATGGCTGCATAATATTCCATGGTGTATATGTGCCACATTTTCGCTGTCCAGTCTATCATCGATGGGCATTTGGGTTGGTTCCAGG
>PVKV010038456.1:0-13897 GCA_004027835.1 Alouatta palliata | reverse complement strand
TATATTATACTATATAATTATATAGTATAATATAGAGTGTATATATACATTATATATAATATATATTATATAATTATATACTGTAATACATAATGTACTACATATTATGATATGTAATTATAATTATATATTATAATATACTAATATATATTATATATAATTATTATATTGTGTAATATATAATTATCTATCATATAATATGTAATTATATAGTATAGTATATATTGTATTTTTATATATATTATGAAGGTATATATAAATATAATATATAAAAATGAATATATTAATTTAATATATATTATATATAAGTATAAATTATATATATTATGTATATAAATACTTATATATAATTATAATTATATATATTACAACTGTGATATATATAGTGTTAAATATATAACTCCTTCCATCTGGGAAGGAGTGTTCTTCCCAGATGAGGTGGCTGTGCAGTGGCAGGAAGGCTTAAAATGACATAGTGCATTCTGAGAATTACATGTGATTTGCTATGAAGGGAGCAAACAGTAGGAGGATGTGATTGGGTTGATTAGTATAATTATATATATTATACTTACATAATATGTATAAATATATTATACTTTATAATTATATTTATATTATATATGTATGATTATATATATTATATTTATATATAAACATATAAGTATATTAATTATATATTATATGTTACATATTATATATAGTGCTATATATACTATATTATATAATAACATACTTAAATAACATATAGTATCTATGGTATATTATATATTATAAACTACATATAGTGTATATATAGCATATATAGTGTATACATAGCATATGCATATAGCATATACACACTATATATAGTATATATAATACATAATGATAGATATTTTAAATATATTATATATTTCTTTTCATGTTCCAACCTTCCACTTCAGAAAGCCTAATTTAAAATTTGGAAAACTTAGCAAGCATACCCACTTCTTGTCAGTTGTAAGGATGCTGAGAGGGAAGATAGGCAAGGAAGAAGGCATGATATGTTCGCATAGGTCTAATCAGGCAGCTAAAGCAGAAAAATTTCTAAATAGCTCATATGATGAAGACCAAAGTTAATTCAATTTTTTTTGAAAAATGAATGCAATACACATTTGTATATTTATATTTTCCGTTTTTAATTTTAGAAATTTGCTTAGCCTGAAATAGAACAAAACAATTGAGGCCAATCTGTGTATATTAGTTTCCTATTGCTATAACAAATTGCCGGAAACCTAGTGGCATAAAACAGTACAAATGTCTTATTGTACAACTGTGGAAGTCAGAAGTTCAAAATCATTTGTAGTAGGTAAAGTTAAGTTGTTAGGAGCGATTTCATTTCCTTGCTTCTAGAGGTCACGGGTATTCCTAGGGAAGACTATATACAATATTATATATAATATTGAGTCAGTTACACCTCAATAAAGAAAAAAAGAACATGAATATATGAAAACTGAAGACTTTTGAAGCCACTTTTGCATTTCTTCGTCCGTGCGTGAATATGTGTTGGGGATAAGTTGTCAGGACTTCCATACTTGAATATCAATAAGTTTAATCAATTTGCGTTCTTCCCAACACTGCTCAGACAACCTGAGGTAAAGTGTGTTTGGCAAAACAGATTAGAAAATTTCTCTTTAAACTAGGATGCTCTTAACAACCACAACGCTCCTAGACAATCGACCACAAGCCACATCTTGTCCAAGCACTGTCCATTGCTCTAAATTCTTAAGAACTTTATTAACAAAATCACTTCTTCCTTCTTTCCCCTTTAATAATATTATAATTAAATAATTAATGGTGTAATTTTTATTTTTTTATTTTATTTTTTTTATAGTTATCCCTTGGAAAATTCTTAAAGCTCTATTAAAATCACAACCATATCTGTCTTGTTACCACGCTGCTACAGCAACTAATAGATGTATGGTACACAATATATACTCTGTTAATATCTGTTGAAAGATGGAAGGAAGAAAAGAAGGAACTAGTGAAAAAAGAAGCAAGGGAAAAAAGCAGGTTCAGTCACTAGTTTGGGCCTGAATGAGAAATAATGATGCATAGGTGCACATCGACACTTAAAATGAGACAAAGCTCTGAGGAAGCCTCCCAAATTTAGAGCCATAAGCCAGATACCCAGTATGCAAGGTAGAGAAGTCCAAAACCCATTGATTTATCTCCCTTTAAATGGAGCCTGGCCCATCCTGCCCAGAGTTAGGGGGTGACGCCATAAAACATTTTGCTCTTCTGGAAGGAAGAGAGAAAAGTTATGAAATGGAGCCCTTTTGGGTAAGAAAAGCATTGTGAGGAAGTTGGGCAGGGCAAGAGGTCTTTGAATCAGCATTAAAAAGGCTGACTTTTGATGCAACCCTTTTAGTAACTATCTGTTTAGTTTTCTCCTTCAACATTCAATAAATATTTAATAAATGAATCATGATATAAATGAATGAGGGCCACGATGGAAACAAGCCAGGGCAGTATGGTCACAGGACCTCAAGGGCTGCTACTCAGACGAGGTCACAAAAGTAAACATCACAGAGCAATAGATGCCTAGCCCAAGACTTGAAAGATAGCAGAAGTTACCAAGGTGAAGAAAGAGGGAGGAGTGTTCTTCCCAGATGAGGTGGCTGTGCAGTGGCAGGAAGGCTTAAAATGACATTCTGAGAACTACATGTGATTTGCTATGAAGGGAGCAAACAGGAGGAGGATGTGATTGGGTTGATTAGGAATATCAAAGATGAGGCTGAGGTTGAGAAAGTTTGAGTCTTATCCCAAAATCAGTGGGGAGTTTCAAGGTCAGTTAAGCAACCTACATGACTGGATTTCTTCTCCCAGCTGCACAGCAATTGAATTATAAGGGGGTCACAGATGGGGTTTCTTCTAGATTAACAGAGAGGTAACTGCAGTAGTTTTGGAAAAAAATTATGAGCACCTCTACCAATGCATATAAGGTGAGAATGTACAGGAGATGATGGTGGTTAAGTAGAAAGGTAAGGCAGAGAGAGGATGAGGGAGCAGGTGGAGTCACTGAGGTCTCCCAGGTTTCAGACTAGAGTGTTGCGGTGATACTCAATGAAGTGAGAAAATGGCAGAAAGAGACTGAAGATTTGGGTGAGTTGGTAAGGAGCATAGTTCAATACACTGAGCTTGACACGCTGCTGGAAAATAACAGTGTGATTAACTGCTAGCTTTGTGCTAGGCACTCTTCTCACTGTTTTACATGTAATTGTGAACCTCAAATGAGATAACACATATAAGCACTTTTGGGGAAAGTATAATGTGCAGCATTGTTGTGTGTATTCGCATTTATTTTTTCTTTTCTATATTTATCGTATTTAGTAGAGTAAGGCATGAGGTTTTTTTTTTTTATTTGAGAAAATCACATTACAAAAAACTTAAAAAGGTAATAAATTTACAAACTATCATGTATTACTCTTTTGTAAAGAGGAATGATTTAATGGGACTGTATTTTTAAATGCTTCTAAAATAATGCCTTTCTATACAGTTAGTCTCATGAATTGAAAACATGTTATGTTATTTTAAAGGGTTTCAGTGGTTCAACAGGCAAAATATTTGAATAAGAATTTCAAATAATCATTTATTACTCTTGCTAAGTTCTTCTAAGCATGAATCTCTTTTCACTGATACACAGCCAACCCATAAGAGGAGCCGGACCACCTTTAGCCACTCCAGATGTTGGCCCACTATAAAAACCAGTGCATTCATGAAGCACGGGTATTCGTTTTGCCTATTCACATTTGCCATTCTTTATGCTTCACAGTCTATACCATAGCATGAATAGCTTTCAATATTATAGTAGAACATATTGTTCTAGAACTAGTGTGCTTCATGTTATACTGATAAACAACTCATTAAAGTTTAAAATATTTTCTCTTCTTTTAACTGGTATGTTGAGCAAACCATTTACCGTGGATTGAGAAACTTGATAATAGAAAAAAACTGTTGAATTATAAATGAGATACTGAGTATGAAAATAATGAATTCCACACTTTTCTCATTTGAAGGCAAAGACCATGAAAGTCCACTAAAGCAGCAAATGAAATTATCTTGTGCAATCTGATACTCAGAAATACAAATAAATGGTACAAAAACTAGTAATATGTATTTAAGAATTAAAAAGCTGCAGAGTGTTATTATTTGAGCTGTTGAGAGTAGTGAGAAGAATCCTTTATTTAGAATCAAGGACCTAGGTTTACGTGCTGGTATGATTTTGGACATCTCTGTAATTCTCAAATTCCTAATCAATGCCCAAAGGTATTTATGTATTTGCATAAATTTTAAAAATATACACTGTTAAGTTGTGATCATTACTATGAACACTGGAGACTCTCATGACATACGTAGTGTTTAAAAATGCTCTTCATGGGATAAACTATATTAATTTTTTTACTGAAAATAAAATAGAAATGTCTAAATGACAGCATGTTTTCTAACTATATTAGTGAACTTCAGTAGGAGGCATCTGTCATCATTCTAATTTTTATCGGAATAATAGTAATAATATGTCAAATGCTAGTATTACTTCAAACCATAATAAATTTTAATTAAATATTTTGATACTACCATTGACGCCCTACATTTATAAAGTTCTGTGTACTCTATCATATAACTTGGGGGAATAAATGAATCTTATCAGACAAGATTTCCTTGATTCACTTAAACAAAATAAGAAAACTGACATCCTCTCTTCCAAACTTGTTATTTTTCACTTTAAATTTTCACCAGATGAAACAGTATCTTCTATTGTTTATTTGTACATGTTCTGTCTCTCTCCAATAGAGTGCAAACACGAGGGGGCAGGGACTTTGTTTAATTCACTCTTGCATCCCTAATGCCTAACCCACTGTCTCGTACAAAGAAAGCCCCTTAATAAGTATTGTTGAGTTGATATATGTCTTCTACTAGACACTGTGTTATATTAAATGTGCTTTCTCATTTAATTCTTCTATTAACCCTTGGAATTAGTTAATAGTAGTAGAAGCACTTAAATAGAGCTTCTGTGGTGTCAGCCAATGTTCCCAGGGCTTCACTCAAATTAATTCTCATATTAATCTGTAAAGTATTCTCATATGCAGATAAGAAAATGGAGTCACAAAGAAGTTAAATGACTTAACTGAAGTTATTTATCTAGAGAATAGTTGAACTCGATTTTAACTAGCTAGCATGGCTCTAGTTTCCATGACTTAACTGTTACGTTATAGATCTTTCTACATGTTTATCTTATATGTTGGATAGCTGTGGCTGAGAACATTGAATGGAAATTGTACTGTTTCCTTATGTATGTTTTATATTTATGCTGTATTTATGTTTATCATTTATTTTACAATGTATTTTTATAATCAGTAATTACAGTGATATAATGGAAAATTAATATAAAAATTACAGAAATCAGTTTAAAACTAGTCATATTTAGAGCTACTGAATTACAGATGGTTAAAGCTAAATAACTTTTCAGCCATTTTAAAATTTGTTATTTTACACATGAGGCCCAGACAAGTACGATGACAGTCTGTGGTTACTGAGAATATTAGTTATCAATCTGGTTTGAGGTTCTTTCTCTTGGGTGGAATGCTTTCGGGTGAGTAGATCAGACAGCATAATTTTCAACTCCTGCCTTCCCTGCTTGCTTTTTGCTAATAAAGCATAGATGCTATGGTGATAAGCGCTGTACAAATAATAAATGGAACAGAAAATAAACTATACAGAAGGGAGGAACGTAATGGTCTTTTCACCTCCTTGTGTTTAATGATTAAACTGTACATCCTCACAGAGTCTTTTAAAATGATGACGATCTATTAAACCATCATTTAGCGATATATATTTTCAGATGTTTAGATTATTAAATATATTAGCTACTGCTGTACTAATTAGTTGAGCAAAGAAATAAACTATACCTGCAGTAATAATTTTATTGTTTACCTTTTCTGTTGCTTCATGTAAAATCAATGACAAAATAACTGAAAAATTTAATATTCATTTTCCAGATATTGTAATGGACATTATTGTTTTATTTGTTAAATTGACAGGTATTTATCACCTTCCTTCAAGGCCAAGTACTATTCCATGTGCTGAATACAGAGTGAACATGATAGGCAAATAAGCATATAGCATACTATCAGGAAGTAAGAGCTATCAGGAAAGACAAAACAAGATGGAGGAGACAGAGAGAAACTTCTTCTAATAGAGTGGTCTCAGCAGACTCCTTTGAGGAGGTAACGTGCAACAGAGACTTGAATGGATTAAGGAATTGATCTGTAAGAATGTCTGGGGAAAGTGTATTCCTGAGAGAGGGATGGGTAACTGCAAGGGTCTAGGAGATGGGAATATACTTGCCAAATGTGAGAAAGAGAAAAAGGGTCAATGTGACAGAAAGGAGTGAGAGAGTAGAAAAGTGAATGGAGGCATGCCCTGAGGTGGGTAGAAACAAGACTGAAGAGAGACTTGTAGACCATTGTAATAATTTTAAACTTTGTTATAAAATGGGAACCCAGTTTGAATAAGGGTGTGCCATAAAACTAAGTGATATATTTTATTCCAATAGCAGGCAGGAGGATTAATTTTATGTGTCAACTTGATTGGGCTAAAGGATGCCCATATACAGGGTAAAACATACTTTTGGGTGTGTCTCTGAGAGATTGGCATTTGAATAGATATGCTGAGTAAAGATTAGCCTCACCAGTGCAACAGGGCATCACCTAATTAATTGAAGGACTGAATAGAGCAAAGAGGTAAAGGAGGGGTGAATTTGCTTTTTGCTTAAGCTACCCCCGCTGGTTCTCAGGCCTTCAAACTCAAACTGGGTCTTACACCATTGGCTTCCCTGATTCTCATCCCTTGAGTTTGAATTGGAACTACACCATCTTTCCTGGGCCTCCGGCTTGCAGATGGCAGATATTAGGACTTCTCAGCCTCCATAATTGTGTGAGTGAAACCCTCATAATAAACCTTTTTCCGTATACATCTACACACACACACACACACACACACACACACACACACACACACACATATATATATCCTATTGGTTCTGAAGAACCATAACATATCTGACCTCAGATTTTGCAAGTGAGAATAATGTATAAGAAAGGATTCCATCAGTAGACCAGAAATGAAGAGTTCCTAAATGCAGAGAACAAGTGGCAGTTGGTTGACAATGAAACCTGAAAGGCTAAAGCAGATAAGATCTTTTGTACAAAGAAATTAGAAAAGAAAAAAAAAATCAAAACAGTTGAAACATTTAGAGGAAGTGCAAATAGTCACATGGGAGCCCTGAAGGAGTGCCCATCTAAGGATCAACAAATGCAAAGAGAATCAGACCATGGAAATTAATTTAACTGCTTGCAGATCACCTAAGGGAAATGTGTCCCTTACCTTCTTCAACTGCCTGTGCATTCACCATAGCTGCTACTAATTGCTTTTAAATTAGGCTAAAATTTCAAGAACTTCTCTCTAAAAAAGTGATACTACAAATCCTAGATTTGAGATCTGAGAAAAATGCGAAGAAATAGCTAATGCACGTGGGGCTTAATACGTAAGGGATGGGTTAATTGGTATATCAAACCACTATGGCAAACTTCTACCTATGTAACAAACCTGCATATCTTACACATGTATCCATAATTTTCCTGGCTTTTCTATGTCAGCTTTTGCTTTTGCTGACATAGAAAGGCCAGGAGATCAAATTAAATTTCTTTAAAAAAGAAATTAAAGCAAAATTCATCAGGGTCTGCCTCAAGAGACACAAAAGAAGGAGGGCAGGAAAATACTGTAAAGAACCTAGTGATAAAATAAAAACTTGGGGACTGGTAAGATAGCCAGGAATAGAAACAGCTCTGGTCAGCAGCTCCCAGTGAGACCAATGCAGAAGGTGGGTGAATTTCTGCATTTCTAACTCAGGTACCCACTTCATCTCACCGGGACTACTTAGACAATGCGTGTAGCCCATGGAGGGTAAGCAGAAGCAGACTGAGGCAGAACCTCACCCAGGAAGCACAAGGGATCAGGGAATTCCCTCCCCTAGCCAAGGGAAGCCATGAGGGGTTGTGCCATGAGGGATGGTGCATTCTGGCCCAGATACTACATTTGACCCATAGTCTTTACAACCCGCAGACCAGGAGATTTCCCCCAGTGCCTACACCACCAGGGCTCTCGGTTTCAAGCACAAAATTGGGCAGCTGTTTGGGCAGACATCGAGATAGCTGCAGGAGTTTATTTGTACCCCAGTGGTACCTGAATGCCAGCAAAACAGAACTGTTTACTCCCCTGGAAAGGGGGCTGAAGTCAGGGAGCCGAGCGGTCTTGCTCAGTGGATACCACCCCATGGAGCCCAACAGGTTAAGGGCCACTGGGTTGAAATTCTTGCTGTCAGCACAGCAGTATGAAGTCAACCTGGGATGCTCAAGCTTGCTTGGGGGAGAAGCATCCACCATCCACCATTACTGTGCTTGAGCAGGCGATCTTCTCCTCACACTATAAACAAAGTCCCCTGGGAAGTTCAAACTGGATGCAAAATTCACTGCAGCAGAGCAAAGCTGCTGTTGCCTGACTGCCTCTCTGGCTTCCTCCTCTCTGGGCAGGGCATCTCCTAAAGAAAGGCAGCAGCCCTAGTTAGGGGGCTTATCATAAAACTCCTATCTCCCTGGGACAGAGCACCTGGGGAAAGGGGCGGCTGTGGACACAACATCAGTAGACTTAAACGTTCCTGCCTACTGGCTATGAAGAGACCAGTAGATCTCTCAGCATAGTGCTCGAGCTCTGCTAAGGGACAGATTGCCTCCTCAAGTGGGTCCCAGACCCCTGTGCCTCCTGAGTGGGAGACACCTCCCAGCAGAAGTTGACAGACACATCATAGAGGAGAGCTCTGGCTGGCCTCTGGCAGGTGCCCCTCTGGGATAAAGCTTCAAGAGGAAGGAACAGGCAGCAATCTTTGCTTTTCTGCAGCCTCTGCTGGTGATACCCAGAAAAAT
Organism: Alouatta palliata; assembly: GCA_004027835.1. NCBI lineage: Eukaryota > Metazoa > Chordata > Mammalia > Primates > Atelidae > Alouatta > Alouatta palliata. Next base: position 4,898 of record PVKV010038456.1, on the reverse strand, counting down.
ATGGTCTGGAGTGGACCTCCAGCAAACTCCAGCAGACCTGCGGAAGAGGAGCCTGTTAGAAGGAAACTAACAAACAGAAAGGAATAGCATCAACATCAACAAAAAGGACACTCATGCAAAAACCCCATCTGAAGGTCACCAACATCAAAGAGCAAAGGTAGATAAATCCACAAAGATGAGGAAAAACCAGCACAAAACAGCTGAAAATTCCAAAAACCAGAATGCCTCTTCTTCTCCAAAGGATCCCAACTCCTTACTAACAAAGGAACAAAACTGGACAAGAAATGATTTTGATGAATTGACAGAAGCAGGATTCAGAAGGTGGGTAATAACAAACTCCTCTGAGCTAAAGGAGCATGTTCTAACCCAGTGCAAGGAAGCTAATAACGTTAATAAAAGGGTACAGGAACTGCTAACTAGAATTACCAGTTTAGAGAAGAACATAAATGACCTGATTGAACTGAAAAACCCAGTACAAGAACATCATGAAGCATACACAAGTATCAATAGCCAAACTGACCAAGCAGAAGAAAGGATATCAGAGACTGAAGATCAATTTAATGAAATAAGTTATGAAGACAAGATTAGAGAAAAAAAAAATGAAAAGGAATGAATAAAGCCTCCAAGAAATATGGGAATATGTGAAAAGACCAAACCTATGTTTGATTGGTGTACCTGAAAGTGATGAGGAAAATGGAACCAAGTTGGAAAACACACTTTAGGGCATTATCCAGAACTTCTCCAACCTAGAAGGACAGGCCAACATTCAAATTCAGGAAATACAGAGAATACCAAAAAGATACACCTCGAGAAGAGCAACCCCAAGACACATAATCATCAGATTCACCAGGGTTGAAATGAAGGAGAAAATGCTCAGGGCAGCCAGAGAGAAAGGTCGGGTTACCCACAAAGGGAAGCCCATCAGACTCACAGCAGATCTCTCAGCAGAAACCCTACAAGCCAGAAGAGAGTGGGGGCCAATATTCAGCATCCTAAAAGAAAAGAACTTTTAACCCAGAATTTCATATCTAGCTAAACTAAGCTTCATAAGTGAAGGAAAAATAAAATCCTTTGTGAACAAGCAAGTATTCAGAGATTTTATCACCACCAGGTTTGCTTTACAAGAGCTTCTGAAAGAGGCACTAAACATGGAAAGGAACAACCAGTACCAGCCACTCCAAAAACATACCAAATGGTAAAGAGCAGCATCAACACAACGAAGAAACTGAATCAACTAACAGCAAAACAGCCAGCTAGCATCAAAATGGCAGGATCAAATTCACACATAATAATATTAACCCTAAATGTAAATGGGCTAAATGCCCCAATCAAAAGACACAAACTGGCAAATTGGATAAAAAACCGAAAACTTTGGTGTTCGGTATCCAGGAAACCCATCTCACGTGCAAGGATACACAAAGGCTCAAAATAAAGGAATGAAGGAAGATTTACCAAGCAAATGGAGAGCAAAAAAAAGCAGGAGTTGCAATTCTCATCTCTGATAAGATACACATTAAACCAACAAAGATCAAAAGAGACAAAGAAGGACATTACATAATGGTAAAAGGATCAATGCAACAAGAAGAGCTAACGATCCTGAATATATACGCACCCAATACAGGAGCACGCAAATACATAAAGCAAGTTCTTAATGACTTACAAAGAGACTTAGACTCCCACACAATATTAGTGAGAGACTTTAACACCCCATTGTCAATATTAGACAGATCAATGAGACAGAAAATTAACAAGGATATCCAGGACTTGAACTCAGACCTGGATCAAGCAAGCCTAATAGACATTTACAGAACTCTCCACCCCAAATACACAGAATATACATTCTTCTCAGCATTACATCACATCTACTCTAAAATTGACCACATAATTGGAAGTAAATCACTCCTCAGCAAATGCAAAAGAACGGAAATCACAACAAACAGTCTCTCAGACCACAGTGCAATCAAGTTAGAACTCAGAATTCAGAAACTAACACAGAAATGAACAGCTTTATGGAAACTAAACAACTGGCTCTTGAATGTTGACTGGATAAACAATGCAATGAAGGCAGAAATAAAGATGTTCTTCGAAACCAATGAGAACAAAGACACAACATACCAGAATCTCTGGGACACATTTAAAGGAGTCTCTAGAGGAAAATATATAGCAATAAATGCCCACATGAGAAGCAAGGAGAGATCTAAAATTGACACCCTATCATCAAAATTGAAAGAGCTAGAGGAGCAAGATCAAAAAAACCCAAAACCTAGCAGAAGACAAGAAATAACTAAGATCAGAGCAGAACTGAAGGAAATAGAGACACAAAAAACCCTTCAAAAAAGTCAATAAATCCAGGAGCTGGTTTTTCGAAAAGGTCAACAAAATAGACAGCCAACTAGCCAGATTAATAAAAAAGAAGAGAGAATAATCAAATAGATGCAATAAAAAACGATAAAGGGGATATCGCCACAGATTCCACAGAAATTCAAACCATCATCACAGATTATTACAAACAACTCTATACACGTAAACTAGTAAACCTGGAAGAAATGGATAAATTCCTGGACACTTGCATCCTCCCAAGCCTAAACCAGGAAGAAGTGGAAACCCTGAATAGACCAATAACAAAGTCTGAAGTTGAGGCAGCAATTAAGAGCCTACCACCCAAAAAAAGCCCAGGTCCATACGGGTTCATAGCCGAATGGTACCAGACATACAAAGAGGAGCTGGTACCATTCCTTCTGAAACTATTCCAAACAATCTAAAAAGAGGGAATCCTTCCCAAATCATTTTATGAGACCAGCATCATCCTGATACCAAAACCCGGCAGAGAGTCAGCAAGAAAAGAAAACTTCAGGCCAATATCCATGATGAACACAGATGCAAAAATCTTCAATAAAATACTGGCAAACCGATTGCAACAGCACATCAAAAAGCTTATCCACCATGATCAAGTAGGCTTCATCCCGGGGATGCAAGGCTGGTTCAACATACGCAAATCTATAAACATAATTCACCACATAAACAGAATCAAAGACAAAAACCACATGATTATCTCAACTGATGCAGAGAAGGCCTTTGACAAAATTCAACAGCCCTTTATGCTTAAAACCCTCAATAAACTAAGTATTGACAGAATGTATCTCAAAATAATAAAAGCTATTTACGACAAACCAACAGCCAATATCATACTGAATGGGCAAAAACTGGAAGCATTCCCTTTGAAATCTGGCACTAGACAAGGATGCCCTCTCTCACTACTCCTATTCAATATAGTATTGGAAGTTCTAGCCAGAGCAATCAGGCAAGAAAAAGAAATAAAGGGTATTCAAATAGGAAAGGAGGAAGGCAAATTGTCTCTATTTGCAGACGACATGATTGTATATCTAGAAGACCCCATCGTCTCAGCCCAAAATCTCCTGAAACTGATAAGCAACTTCAGCAAAGTCTCAGGATACAAAATCAATGTGCAAAAATCACAAGCATTCCTATACACCAATAACAGACTTAAAGACAGCCAACGCAGGCATGAACTGCCATTCACAATTGCTACAAAGAGAATAAAATACCTAGGAATACAACTAACAAGGAACATAAAGGACCTCTTCAAGGAGAACTACAAACCACTGCTCAATGAAATAAGACAGGACACAAACAGACAGAGAAACATTCCATACTCAGGGTTAGGAAGAATCAATATCATGAAAATGGCCATACTGCCCAAAGTAATTTACAGATTCAACACTATCCCCATCAAGCTACCAATGACCTTCTTCAATGACCTGGAAAAAACCACCTTAAAATTCATATGGAACCAAAAGAGAGCCCGCATAGCCAAGTCAATTCTAAGCAAAAAGAACAAAGCGGAAGGCATCACACTACCAGACTTCAAACTATACTACAAGGCTACAGTAATCAAAACAGCATGGTACTGGTACCAAAACAGAGATATAGAACAATGGAACAGATCAGAGGCCTCGGAGGCAACGCCACACATCTACAACCATCTCATCTTTGACAAACCTGACAAAAACAAGCAATGGGGAAAGGAGTCCCTATTTAATAAATGGCATTGGGAAAACTGTCCAGCAATGTGCAGAAAGCTGAAACTGGACCCCTTCCTGACACGTTATGCTAAAATTAACTCCAGATGGATTAAAAACTTAAACATAAGACCTAACACCACAAAAACCCTAGAAGAAAATCTAGGCAAAACCATTCAGGACATAGGCGTAGGCAAAGACTTCATGACCAAAACAAAAAAAGCATTGACAACAAAAGCCAAAATAGACAAATGGGACCTAATCAAACTCCACAGCTTCTGCACAGCAAAAGAAATAGTCATTAGAGTGAATCGGCAACCAACAGAATGGGAAAAAATTTTGCAGTCTACCCATCTGACAAAGGGCTGATATCCAGAATCTACAAAGAACTAAAACAGATTTACAAGAAAAAAACAAACAAGCCCATTCAAAAGTGGGCAAAGGATATGAACAGACACTTTACAAAAGAAGACATACATGAGGCCAACAAACACATGAAAAAATGCTCATCATCACTGGTCATTAGAGAAATGCAAATCAAAACTACATTGAGATACCACCTCACGCCAGTTAGAATGGCGATCATCAAAAAATCTGGAGACAACAGATGCTGGAGAGGATGTGGAGAAATAGGAACACTTTTACACTATTGGTGGGAATGTAAATTAGTTCAACCATTGTGGAAGACAGTGTGGCGATTCCTCAAGGACCTAGAAATAGAAATTTCATTTGACCCAGCAATCCCATTACTGGGTATATATCCAAAGGATTATAAATCATTCTACTATAAGGACACATGCACACGAATGTTCATTGCAGCACAGTTTACAATAGCAAAGACCTGGAACCAACCCAAAT
>PVKV010038455.1:0-13939 GCA_004027835.1 Alouatta palliata | reverse complement strand
GGTCCAGTCCCCACCCGCAGAGCTGCCCTGGCCGCCCTTATCTCTCCTCCAATCCTCCTCAACACCAGGCTCTGCCGGAACACTGCCCCCAGGCCTGCTGCCGTCCCTGCCCCCTGCCCACCCTGCTCCTAGAGCTGCCCACCCCCCACTCCACCCACAGAGCCGCTGCCCTGCCCACTGTGCCCGGGCTCACACTTGCTCCATCTGGACGTCCTCCTCGTCCTCCTGCGGCAGCTGCAGGTATGGGTTGTCTCCTGCGGGCTGGAACTTGTAGCCCGTGAGCACGAAGAAGGCCAGGGTGGAACCCTCCACCAAGAGCTGGGGGCAGGGCAGAGCGGGGACGTCAGGCGCACCCCACCTCCACTGTGGCTGCCCTCCTGTCCCACTTGGGCCTCGGGCTCACCTGGTACAGCCACTGCCACTGGAAGGGCACAGCCACCCGCAGCAGGATGGCGATGATGCGCGTGAAGTAGACGTAGCAGATGACCTGCAGGGGCGGCGCAGGCGTGAGGCCGGGACTGCAGGACCGCGGGCCAGGGCGCCTGGTGCGGGCCTCAGGATGGGGCTGGGGTGGGCGCACAGCAGGCCGGTGGTCCCCCCATTCCCCCCCGACCGTGAGCGAGTCGGGCTCCTACCATAACATAGTAATGCCGGAACAGCTTCAGCTTGGCCAGGTTCACTGCCACTGAGGGTGGGCACAGAGACAGGGGTCAGGGGAGACTAAGGGTGGGAGGGAGGGGAGGAGCACTGGGGGAGGGAACAAACAGGACATCTGAGGGAGTGTCCAAGGAGCAGAAAGTCTGGAGGGGACGTTAGGGGTGAAGAAAGGCCGAAGGGGGAGATCACAGAGGAGGAAAGGGCCACCCAGCAGGGCAGAGAAGCCAGATGGGGGCATTCAGGAGAAAGAGAATACAGACTGGGGTGTCCAGGGAGGCAGAGGCCTGGGGGCTGGGCAGAGAGGCCAGGAGGGGTGTCCAAGGGGCAGAATGAAGGGCCCTGGGCATGAATGGAGGGTCCGAAGGCTTGGGGCCTCACCCTTCCCGTCTGTGCCAGACGCATCCTGGAGATGCCGGATGGACCTGGGACAGGTGGGGGACACAAGGTGCGGTCAGTGAGGACATCGCCCATGGGCATGGGGCAGGGCCTCGGCCTGAGGGCAGGGTCCTCACCAGACAACGGGGAAGAGGATGGCGCCGCAGCAGATGAGGTCCACCAGGAACAGAATCTCCTTCCACAGCCCATAGTCACTGGCGCCCTCCTCTCGGGACTCAATGATGATATAGGCCACATTGGCCAGGACCTGCGAGAGCAGCGGGGTTGGGTAGGCACTGCCCGCCTGCTTCCTTCCACGCCTACCGACCTGTTCAGCCCTCCCCCGCTCCCTGCTCCATCCACACCTGCAGGGGGATCACGATCCCAAAGACCTTCTTCTCCTTATCCGACAGGACGTACTTGATGAAGGCCCAGCCTGAGCCAATCAGGGCGATGGTGATGAAGAGGAGGGCGCCCTTCAGCCTGGGGGAGCAGGGGAGGCGTGATGATGCGGCGGAGGCCCGCCCTTCTGACCGCCCCCCCAGCTACACGGAAGAGAGGGGCACTCACAGGTGCGTGATGTAGTGCATGATGGCGAGGCCTTCAATGGGGTGGCCCTGGCTGTTGATGAAGTAGTAGTTGATCTGCGATGGACAGACAGACAGACGGACAGTGAGGCGGATGGAGGGCGGGAGGATGGTGATGGTGGTGGGGGATTAGGAACACGGACCATATCCATCAGATGGGTGGTCAGAAAGCCGAATACTGAGGATGGTGCATAGGACTCAAAAATGGTAATCAGGGCTGAAAAAATGGAACGGTCACAGTTGGAGGGGCGAATTGTTGGACAGTCAATGAGGCGGACAGTCACAGCTGAACCAAGGGACAGTAGTGGACAGAGCTGCCCAGAAGGACTGGGGGACAGACAGAGGGGCCACATTGGTAAGATGGGTGGACACGTGGATAGCTGGCGGATGGCCCTCCCACAAGCCCAGGGTCTGCAGAAATGGGGTATGGCCCGATGGTCTCTTCCAGCCCACCCCCGCCACTCCCTGGTCCAAGGCTCTCACGCTGTGGAAGAGGAGAGAGATACTCTTGGTGAAGGCCAAGGCCGCCATGAGCCAGTGGATCTTGAAGACGCTGTACCTGGTGGGAGGGTCAGGGAGAGACGGGGGTGGGGGCATCAGCCGGGGATAGGGATGGGGGTCTGGTGAAGGGAAATGGGGGACCCCCAGGGGCAGGGGCATTACGTGTTCCTGCAAAGGATGGACACCCAGAAGATGCCAGCAGCCAGAAAGCAGGCGGACATGACCATGTAGAGCTTGAAAAGGGGCATCTCCGCCGCTGACAGGAAGCCGTCGGGGTTCTTCTCCCGGATCATCACCTGGGGAGGAGGCAGTGGTGGGTGGTGGCGGGGACACAGCCCTGCCTCTGGCCTTGGAGAGCAGTGAGTGAGGATCTCCAGCTGTCCGTTTTTTGTTCAGACGGAGTCTCACTCTGTCGCCAGGTTGGAGTGCAATGGCACGATGTCGGCTCATTGTAACCTCTGCCACCCAGGTTCAAGCGATTCTCCTGCCTCAGCTTCCAGAGTGGCTGGGATTACAGGCATGTGCCACCATGCCCAGTTAATGTTTGTATTTTTAGTAGAGATGGGGTTTCACCGTGTTGGCCAGGATGGTCTCGATCTCTTGACCTCGTGATTCACCTTCCTTGGCCTCCCAAAGAGCTTGGATTACAGGCGTGAGCCACTGTGCCCGGTCAGCTCTCCCACTTTCTACTGGGCCTCAGTTGGCCCCATCTCCTGAATGGGTGTAACAGCTCCCACTTCGCACCTGGGAGGGCTGCGAGAAGCTAAGCAGGGTGTGGCGCTCCTGGCCTGCAGTGGGCGCTCCCTGGCACTGCTGCCCTCCCCGGCGCTGCTGCCCTCCCCTCTGCTCACCGTGATGTCAAATGGACGCTCCTTTCCTGGCACGGAATTGTTGCAGTTGTGGAAGTTCAGGCTGTACTGGCCTTCCTCCGCCTGAGAGCCAATCACCACATGGAACTGGGCGGGGGGAGAGAGGAGGACTCAGCTTGGGGGTCGCATGCTCTGGGGTGATTGCAGGGCCGCAGGCGCTACGGACACTCACACTGAAGTTGTAGGAGTTGTTCAGGTGGCTCAGGCCCAACACCAGCTCCTTGTCCTTCCCGCTAGGACTCTGAAGGGACAGAACCTCTCCATCAGCTGGCGCTGGGTCCCTGTGGCCCCTGGGGTGTGCCTTCTTCCCTCCTGCCCCGCCTCCCCCAAACCTGAGACACTGCAGGTGTTGACTTGGGCTTGCTGGCCGAAGAGGTCCCTGGAAGAGACCGGGGAGTGATTTTCAGAGATGAATAGATTGAGGGATGGCGGGAAAATGGAGTGGCGGGTGCAGAGGGCAGACCTGCCCATCCACCCCTGCCTGCACAGCCAGGCTGACTCACCACTATCCACCTTGCGGGGGACAGTGGGCTCTGGCTTTGGAAGCCCTGGTTCAGAGCATACGTCGGGGAGGAGCCCGGGAAAGATGAATAACTTCTTCTGTTCTCCATATTTCCGCACCTGGACCCTGGGGTGAGGGGTGGGGCAGGGAATGAGGCTGGAAGGCTGAACCTGGGGTCAGGCACGCAAGCCGGGGCAGTGGCCTCTGGGACCCTCTGCGTGTCCTCCCTGCAGGGTGGAGTCCAGCCGAGTCAGTTATCACTGAGTTTCAGCATTTGGTTCCCACCAGTCAAGGCGGCTGCCGCCTTCACATGCTGCCTGCACCAGCAATTATTTGTCATTTCCCATGGCATCAATCTACTCTTTTTCTCTTTTCTTTAGAGACAGGGTTTTGCTCTGTCACCCAAGCTGGAGCACTGTGGTGCAATCACAGCTCACTGCAGCCTCAAATTCCTGGGATCAGGCAATCCTCGCACCTCAGCCTCCAGAGGAGATGGACCATAGGCACACAACACCAGGCTTGGCTAATTTTTCATTTTTTGAGATGGAGTCTCACTCTGTTGCCCAGGCTGGAGCCCAGTGGCATCATCTCAGCTCACTGCAACCTCCGCCTCCCCAGTTTAAGCAATTGTCCTTCCTCAGCCTCCTGAGTAGCTGGGACTACAGGTGCGTGCCACTGCGCCCGGCTAATTTTTTGTATTTTTAGTGGAGACGGGGTTTCACTGTGCTAGCCAGGATGGTCTTCATCTCCTGGCCCCATGATCTGCCCATTTCATCATCCAAAAGTGCTGGGATAATGGGTGTGAGCCACTGCACCTCATCTAATTTTTAAATTTTGTATGGGGGGTAGTCTCCCTATGTTGCCCAGGCTGGTGTCGAACTCCTGGCTTCAAGTGATCCTCCGGCTCAGCAGGCCTCCCAAAGCACTGGAATTAATGGCATGAGCTACTGTGGCCAGCCCTACTTTATTATTATTTGAGACAGGCTCTCCAGCCTGGAGTGCAGTGGTACAATCTTGGCTCACTGCAACCTCCACCTCCCCAGCTCAAGCAATCCTCCCACCTCAGCTTCCAGAATAGCTGGGACTACAGGCATGTGCCACCAAGCCTGGTTAACTTCTGTACTTTTTTTGTGGAAACAAGGTAAAGTTGCACTAGGGTGGTCTACAGTACTGGGCTCAAGGATCTATCTACCTCGGCCTCCCAAAGTGCTGGGATTAGAGGCATGAGCTACTGCCCCTGCCCTAAGTGTATTATTCAGAAAGGAAACACTGTATCTACAGAGAGGCAACATGGTATTGTCAGACCCTGGTCCCAGGCTGCCTGGCTGCGCATCCCAGTTCCTGGGACTCAGTTTTCTCCTCTGAAGAGAGGAGATGATCGCAGGGTAAGGAATGGATGAATTAATGTGTTAAAGCTCAAGGACACGGCCTGACACACGGGAAGCACTCAATATGGACGAACAATCATTATTCATTCTCACAACAATGCTGTGTATCTGGGTCTTCTGCGCCGAGACACCAATACCCCCTGAGTTCCTCTCTCCTTCCTTCCAATAATCACAAGGCTTGAAGGCAAAACTACAAAGTAAGTGGCCTCCTCTCTCTTTGCCGCGCATCCCACTTGATCAGCTCAGGTGTCTGTGGGCATCACGGAGGGGAAATGCAAATGAAGGATCTGAGCGAGCCCCGGTCCCCGGTCCCCGACTCACTGCAGATCCTTGGTGTTGATGAGGAACAGGACCAGGAAGCTACTACTGTTTTTCTGGAGGGGGCAGTCCTGGAAATCCTGCGTCTGGGGGGTGGGCAGGAGGGAGTCTTGGTTACTCCTCCCCTGGCCCAGCTCCACCCTGTCTCCCTCCCTGTCCACCCAGGAGCTCTTTCTGTTCCTGCCTCTGAGAGAGAACAGGGGCCTTTGAGTTACAGGTGCAGAAGATGGACACCAACCCCTCCCTCCAGCCCCTTCTCCCTCCTTCCCCATTCCCTCCACTCACTGAATACGAGCGCACTCTGCCAGATCGAACCCGGCTGAGACTGAACCCAACCTGGTGCGTGGAAAAAACAGGGGGAGAGTGTGAGGGGACAGTAGTGACCTCCCAGTTATCCCTTTCAGTAGCAACAGAAACCTAACCTCACACTGACTGAACATCTACCATGTGCTAGATCCCACACACTCTCGCTCTTTCTTTTTCAGAATCAGGGTGGAAGGTGAACCTCATTCTGTTGCCCAAGCTGGAATACAGTGGCAGGATCATAGCTCATTGCAGCCTCAAACTCCCAGACATCCTCTCACTTCAGCCTCCCAACTACCTGGGACTACAGGCACACCTCACCAAGCCTGGTGATTTTTTTTTTTTGAGATGGAGTCTCGCTGTGGCCCAGCCTGGAGTGCAGTGGCACAATCTCGGCTCACTGCAACCTCTGCCTCCCGGGTTCAAGTGATTCTCCTGCTTCAGCCTCCTGAGTAGATGGGATTACAGGTGCCCACCACCACGTCCGGCTAATTTTTGTATTTTTAGTAGAGATGGGGTTTCGCCATGTTGGCCAGGCTGGTCTCAAGACTCCTGACCTCAAGCAATCCACCCGCCTCAGTCTCCCAAAGTGTTGAGGTTACAGGCGTGAGTCACCGTGCCTGGCTGCCTGGCTAACTTGTAAAACTTCTTGTAGAGGCGGGGTCTAACTATGTTGCCCAGGCTTGTCTCGAACTCCTGGCCTCAAGCAATCCTCCCACCTTGGATTCCCAAAGTGCTAGGACTACAAAGCATGAGCCACCACACCCCACCTGTCCCCCAGCTCTTAAGAAAAGTGCCTAGCACGTGCTGTGTAAGACATTACTATTCCCAGTACAGATGAGGAAACTGAGGCTCTGAGAGATCATGAGACTTGCACGGATCACATGGGTAGAAGCAGAGCTGGGAACCCAGAACCAGGGGGTTGCACCCTGCTCTCCTCCAGCAGACTCAAGGCCTCTCACCAGCAGGGACTTCTCTTCTGCCTCCTGGAGGCCCAGCCGCAGGAGGCTCAAGTCCACCTCCAGGGAGCCATTGGTATAGAAACCGAAGCTGTTCAGCTGGATGTTTGCTCGCTTCTCCCCCTGCCGGAGACCAAGGAGGCAGAGGCAGTTCAAACCGCTTCAGCCTGCCCAGCCCCACCGACCTGGCACGAGTCCCCGCCCCACCCCATCCCCCGCCAAAGGGCCTCCTGGTACCCCTCTATTTAGGACAGGCCCAGAGGACGACAAGAGAAAGTTGAGAAGGACTTCCTCCCTGCAGGGAAAGGGTGGCCTTGGATTCTCCTTCTCCGACCTCTGTCCTGAGAGCCAGGAACAGATTCTGGGGCACCTGGAAGTCCCCCCACGGGGGTGAGCACCACCCGCAGAGCAGTTGTTCACCTTGGTGCGCCTGGCCTTCACCTCCCGGAAGAGTGTCTAGATTGCAGCTGAGCTCCCAGCAGCATTTCAATAGAACCCCCCAAATCCCATTAAGTGGCCAGAGGACTCCACTCCATGGCATCCCGGGACCCGGCTGTGCGGCTCCAGGTTCCCCAGCGCCCCAAAAGTGATTTCAAGAATGTAAAGGACTAAGACCCAGCGTGCGGGGGTGCTGTCCCCGAGAGATGGAGCCCCGCCCCCGAAGGGAGGGGCCCGACCCTAGTGAGGCGGCCTGGCAACTCCATCCGGAGAACGGAAGGGGATCCCGGGACTAGACCACTCCGGGCCGGGAAACGGGGGGCGCCAGACCACTCCATCCCGCGTCGGGGGCAGGGGAGGCCGGACGAGACCACTCCAAGCCAGGGGGCTTCTCCGAGACAAAGTTGCGCCCACCCCACCCCAGACCCCCGCGCGGCGGGCCTCACCGTCAGCGCCAGCCGGTGGATGCGCCCGGAGCAGCCGCCCAGCAGCAGCAGCAGAAGTAGCCGCTGCCCCCACTCCACGGGGCTCCCGCAGCCGAGCCCCCTCCTCTCGCTCACTGCCATCTCTGGAGCCACCGCCTCCCTGACTCCGCCTCTGGCTCCCAAGCCCGCCCACCGGTGAGCCAATCGCCGCACGGCGGGGCCCTGCGCCTCGGAGTTTCCAGCCCGCCAGCCAATCAGCAATTGCCTCTCCGCAAGCCCGCCTTCTTACGACATCCGATGGACAGCACCGGTTCCGAATGGGAGTGCCGATAGCGCTTAACCCCTCTCTCTCACCCTCACCAATCGCTATAAAGATTGTCCAGGATGTGATTTAATAAGCAGTTTATCTAACCAATTATGATGGATCTGATATCCGGCCTTGAAGCGGAATTTCTCCACCCACTCTTAACGGTCTAGAACTACACTACCCATAATGCAGCGGAAGCAGACAAGCGCAACAAGGCATTAAATAAACTACATTTCCCAGTACCCCAAAGAAGGACTTCCTCTTCTTGCCCTGGGGAAGTGGCTCCCAGCCAGAGCTCAGGCTTTGGTAAACACACGCATCTGTTCAGGCCTGACCTGTTTTCCTAATCTTCCTGGTCCACAGAGCGGCCTAAAGCTGGCCTCAGGTTAAAAGTTGACCCTAGGATGACCTGTGACCCCAGGCTGAGACCCCAGCCTTAGGCTAAGCCTCCTATTCCAGAGTGAGGCAATTGGAGCCCCACCGCCAGATTCCAGGCTAGACTGGACTTTGGGCTGAACCCAGGTGAAGGTGAACTCCCTCCCTGCAGTTGAGCCCCAGCTTCAGCCTGAAACTCTGACACCCACTCGCCCTCCCCGCCCCCCCCCCCACCACATACTGAGGCTTAATCTCTGGTTTAGGCCACTGATCTGGACTAGTCCTGACTCCAGATTGGACCTGAACCCTGGATTGCTACTCAGTCTGGTTAAGCCTCCGACCTCAGTTTGAGACCCAGTCCCCACCGTGGTGCTGACCTGGGCTGAACCCTGATTCCAGTTTGAGTTTCTGACCAGAGTTTGGCTCAGAACTTTGCTAGGCTGAGCCCCCATTTCAGACGAGCCACTGAACTCACTGCATTCAATTGCCCAACTGCGATCAGACGTTTTCTAGCTCAGAAGTCACCAGCAGGTGGGGCCAGGTCCCAGCAGAGCCGTCAGTCCCAGTGCTCTCCTCCTGGGTTCCCCCGTATCTCTCTGTCCTGGGATCCTGGGTGCTCTGTGCAAGGGGAACGTAGCCTCAAGGGCCCCCCCGCAAGACGCCCCGCCTTCTCTGTAGCTACAGAGAAAGGGTCGAAGGCTGGAAAGAATGGGGGTGGGAATCCCCGGTGCCTCCTCTCCTCTTTCATCCCAGCACCTCAAAGGGATTTATAAGGTGTGAACAGACTTTTATGGGAGAGGTGACAAACTTCCCTTCCCCTGGGCCCCAGACATCTGGGGGAGGGGCGGAGTCGGAATCCCAGGGGCAGTACTGAGAATTCAACCAGATTCAACCTCCATGCATGAGACTGGAAAATGGGCAGATGCAGGCGCGAACTGGACCGCAGCTGGGGAAGGGCCTGGGGCTGGCATCCCAAGGACAGCCCGTCCTCAGTTTCCCAGCGGAGACTCTGGGGGAGGGAAGGCAGGATGCGGTGAGGGAGCTAATGGACCCAGCCTTGGCGGAGGCGCGTCCTGGGCTGGATCGAAGTCCTCATCCGCCCTGTGGTCGGAGGGACCAGACCATTAGTGGGACGAACCTAGACGCCTGGAGCCGGGCCGGCTCGCAAGAACGGGGTGACCTCAGGTTTCCCCTGCAACGGGGTTGAGGAAGAACTTCTTGGGTTTGGGGTTTTAGTGTCTTGGCCCTTTAAGGAATAATTGCGGAGAAAGGGGGAAAAGGAAATAGGAAGAACCATTTGGAGCAGGCAAGGAAGATGTGAGGATCAGAGGAGTCCCGGGGACTTGGAAAAATGGGTGGGGGTTCTTTAAGGGATCGGTCTAGCGGCGTCGAGTGGCACCTTTGCTTTAAAAGGGGGCGGGGGGCGTCCGTTGGGCCCCGCCTTCTCGAGGGCCCCGCCCCTGAAGCGCAGGGCTTGGGCTCCGCGCGAGCGGGGGCGTGGCAGAGCGTGCAGGCGGGCGTGGACAAGCGTGCAGAGGGGCGTGGAAGAGCCTGGGGAAGGCGGGGCCGGGAGGGGTGGGGCGGGGCCAGGCGCACCGCCCTCGGGAGAGTCTCCCCGGGGAGGGCGGAGGGCGGCGGGCGGCGGGCGGCGGGGACCGGGCGCGGTGGTGGCTGCGGCGACGGCGGCGGTAGCAGCATGGATTGGGGCACTGAGCTGTGGGTAAGTCCAATCGTCCCGCCTCTAAGTTCCTCCTTGCTGAGGTCCAGGCACCCCCGCTTTTGTCCCCAGCATATCTTAGAGGGGGGCTCCGCGCCTTTCCCTTCCACCGACCCATGGGTCCCCGCCCTCCACCCTTCGCCCTCTCTCGGAGTTTATTTGGGAGTCTCAGCACGTTCAGGGGCGAAAGGCGACTTTCCCGGACCGGCGTGGGGAAACTGAGGCACAGGGTTGAGAGTGAGAAGGGCAGAAGGAATCCTGGGGCCAGGCCGGGGCGGCTGGGAGAGGTCACCTATTTTGGGCGCTCTGGCCAGGCAGGCGGCTTATCTTACGGCCCCTGGGTCCCTGCCCGTCGTTCTCCTGTCCGGCAGGGAGGGGGTGGGGACCCACTGGTCACCCTCATCCCCACCCACATGGGACCTAGAAGTCCTCTCCGCCCTTTCCCTCGCCTTTAATTAACACCTAGGGGCTGGGGACGCTCCTGGAGGGGAAGGGGGATGCTAAGCTCGGCTTGACCCCCCTTCCTGGCTTTCCCCTGCTCGCCCCAGGCCCAGGGCGGGACCGCCCACTGGTCGCCTCTATCCTCAGCCCTGGAAGCCCCAGAAATTTCCCCCTATCCTAGCCGGACCTCTGACCCCTCCCATTCTTGGGGGCGGTGGAATCCCTGAGTTGTTAGTACCGCGGGGGTAACCAGACCGCCATCCCCCTCCTCCAACTCTGCGATTTCTTTTGGAGGTGTAGTGGGGTCAGTAGGGGAAACTGAGTCACCCACTGGGGGATCCCGGGAGGCAGGGAGATTCAGAGAACCTGGTGCCTGCTCCCTGGCCACTCAGGGGCCCCCAGTCTGCGAGGAACCCTTCCCTCCTGGCCTAGACTCAAGCTGGGCCGGCCGGATTTTCCGGAATCCGGGGGGATTAGGGGAGCCCGAGCTGGGGGAGTGACCCTGCCCCCTTCCACGCCCCTCTTGGCGGTCTTAAGTCGGAGACCTCCATCTCCCGGCCGGGGTGTCTGGGGCTTGGGCGCTGTTCTCCGGCCCTTCCCGGGAAGGCGAGGGGGTTCCCGCCAGTTTCCTGCCTCCCCCCCGCGCCACTCCGGGGCGGCGCCGGGAAGCCACTCCTCCTAGGAGCGCAGAGCCTTGAGGCTCCCTGGGAGTCTGGTCGGCGGGCTGTGGGGTCCCAAGATCTTGACCCCGGCCCCTCTCCCCTCCTCCTCCTCTCACCTCCTCCTCCTCTCCCCTCCTCCCCCACCATGCCCCCTGCCAGGATCAGTTCGAGGTGCTCGAGCGCCACACGCAGTGGGGTCTGGACCTGTTGGACAGATACGTAAAGTTCGTAAAAGAACGCACCGAGGTGGAGCAAGCTTACGCCAAGCAACTGCGGTGAGACCCTGGAGTGGACGCTACGGTGGGCGCGCCTGGGGCAAGGGGTAGGGTGGGAGGGCTGTGGGCTCAGCCCTCCTCCCTCTGTCTCCCCTTAGGAGCCTGGTGAAAAAATATCTGCCCAAGAGACCTGCCAAGGATGATCCTGAGTCCAAGTAAGGTTGGAGAGGGGCTGCAGGGCTAGATTTGGTGGGGGAGGATGGAGCGTGGGTCTCCCTTCCCCTCCCTCGGCTGGGACACCCCACCGCTCATCTCACTTCCTCTCTAGAGGTGAGAGCTTGGATGTAAGATGAGGAATTATCTGGGTTGGAATCCTGAGTCCACTACTATGTAGATGAATTGCCTTGGGCTTGTGACTCAGGTTCGCTGCCTCTATTTTCCTTAACTATTAAATACTGAGGCCCCAGCAGTTAGCAAACCACTTTAGGCAGATGGCTTTTCTGTTTTGTGCCTCTGTTTTTCTCATCTGTGAAATGGGATGATGATGATTGCTCCAGCTTTGTAGGGCTTGCATGAACACGAGCCGAGTGAATGTGTTAAAACAGTGTGCAGTCCGTATTAAAATAAATGTCGTAAGGAGCATTTGACTTTACTCTGAGTCCCCAGTTCCCAAATCCAAAAAGCCCTGGAAATCAAGTTGTGTTGGTTACGTAGCTGGCGGCAATCTCTGACCTGAACTCATGTTTTTTGTGGGGGGATGGAGTCTTGCTCTGTTGCCAGGCTGGAGTGCAGTGGCGCCGTCTCAGCTCCCTGCAGCCTCCGCCTCCTGGGGTTCAAGCAATTCCGGTGCCTCAGCCTCTCGAGTAGCTGGGACTACAGGCGCGCACCACCACGCCGGGCTTTTTCTTTTCTTTCTTTTTTGTGTTTTAGTAGAGACGGAGTTTCACCATGTTGGCCAGGATGGTCTCCATCTCCTGACCTTGTGATCCACCTGCCTCAGCTTCCCAAGGTGCTGGGATTACAGGTGTTAGCCACCTCACCCGGCCAATTTTTTTTTTTTTTTTTTTTTTTTTTTTTTAAGACAGAGTCTCACTCTGTTGCCCAGGCTAGAGTGCAGTGGTGCCATCTCAGCTCACTGCAACCTCTGCCTCCCAGGTTCAAGTGATTCTCCTACCTCAGCCTCCCTAGTAGCTGGGATTACAGGCACCTGCCACCATGCCTAGTTAATTTTTGTATTTTTAGTAGAGACGAGGTATCACTATGTCAGCCAGGCTATTAATTATAGTTTTGATTTTTATCCCACTTAATGTGAATGTTAATCCCTCTCATTGTTTTAAAAAAGAAAAACAGGGTGTTTGATTACAAAAAGCTGTCCCCAACCCCATGGAGACGATGCATAAAAGATGATATAAGCCTTGTACACCATCTTTAAAAACTGGAAAATTCTAAGTTCCAAAATACATTCAAGGTCCAGTGCAGTGGCTCACACCTGTAATCCCAGAACTCTGGGAGGCCGAAGTGGGAAGTGGTGGAGTTCAGGGGGGATTGGAGTTTGAGACCAGCTTGGGCAATGTAATGAGACCTCATCTCAAAAAAAAAAATTAGCCAGGTGTGGTGGCGTGTGCCTGTGGTCCCAGCTGTTTGGGAGGCTGAAGTGGGAGGATCACTTGAGCCCAGGAGTTTTGAGGCTGCAGTGAGACAGGATCTTGCAGAGCAAGATCCTGTCTCAAAAAAAAAAAAAAAAAAAAAAGCTAGGGGCTTCGCCTCTAACAATAACAACAACAAAAAAAATGCATTCTACTCAAAGGTTGAGGTTAAGGAATATGGACCAGAATTTGTCATCTCTTCAAGGATGAAATTCTTGAGGCTAGGCTGGGCACAGTGGCTCACGACTATAATCCCAGCACTTTGAGAGGCTGAGGCAGGTGGATCACGAGGTCAGGAGTTCAAGACCAGCCTGACCAACATGATGAAACTCTGTCTCTACTAAAAATACAAAAGTTATCTGAGTGTGGTGGTGCACACCTGTAATCTCAGCTATCCAGGAGGCTGAGGCAGGAGAATTGCTTGAACCTGCGAGGCAGAGGTTGCACTGAGCTAAGGCCACTGCACTCCAGCTTAGGTGACAGAGCAAGAAATTCTTGGAGTTTAACCCTTTTCCATCTGGAGGTGCGTCCTGGGGCATCAGGCTACTGGGGGAGGGGCCTGACTCCCTGTTCCGCGATTCTCATCTTACCCCAGATTCAGCCAGCAGCAGTCCTTCGTACAGATTCTCCAGGAGGTGAATGACTTTGCCGGCCAGCGGGAGCTGGTGGCTGAGAACCTCAGTGTCCGCGTGTGTCTAGAGCTGACCAAGTACTCGCAAGAGATGAAACAGGAGAGGAAGATGGTGAGGAACCCCCTCTCCAGGTCTTGCAAAGGGCTCCTGCTAGAACCCTGTTGAGCCTTATCGCTCTTCTTTCTGTAGCACTTCCAAGAAGGACGCAGGGCCCAGCAACAGCTGGAAAACGGCTTCAAACAGCTGGAGAATGTGAGTGTGCCGAGGCAGCAGTGACTGGCCCGGAGGCAGGGGGGAAGGGTTGCGGATCCTGGAGTCAGGCAGCTGCCCTCTTTATCAGACCTAGCCCTTCCCTTCCCCATAGGCTTCCAGTATGCCCTTGTCCCCTACTTACGGGTGGCATCCCAACAATCCCTGAAAGCTGGCTTTCCACCCTGCTGTCTTTGGGATGGTAGCTCCTTCACTCTGGTTTTGTCCCCTACACAGAGTAAGCGTAAATTTGAGCGGGACTGCCGGGAGGCAGAGAAGGCAGCCCAGACTGCTGAGCGGCTAGACCAGGATATCAACGCCACCAAGGCTGATGTGGAGAAGGTGTGTGTGTGTGTGTGTTTGTGTGTGTGTG